>JASDQU010588751.1:16858-37195 GCA_032191745.1 Picea mariana
GGTGGTGCTTATATTTATTAATTGTTTTGCATGATTACATATACAACAGCAAGCCCCTGGCCTTCAACACTTAGGCTCTCTGGCCTAACAACACATAAGTCTCCTGCTTATAAGAACTTGGCTCACCAACCTATAAAACATAAATACAATTTCTTTCAAAACATAGTTTACAATGGGGCTCGGCCTTCGGGACACTACAGTAAGAGACCTCACAGTGTGTGGAGGAATCCCTGGGGAAGGAGATTCAAAGGAATAAAATTTAAGAATTTGTGAAATCCTTTCTTCAAGAGGAAAATGCATAAGTAGCAAAGGATAAGCTACAACATCCATTAGATTAGTCGCGAGAATAGATCTGGGCCATTAGATCAATACCAGGTAGATTGTGGAGCACACAGAGGAGCCAAACAAATATCACCCATTAGATTTGGTCGCGAGCAACAGTAGTCATTCAATCAAGGAAAGGTGCACAAGTTTTAATAATTGGATTCATTCAGAATCTACAAGTCCAGAAGTTTTCGGGCCTATGTGCAAAGGAGACTAGAATCCCAAAGTCCTGGGAGTTGAAGCAAATCGAGACCATTAGATCCAGTAGATACATGTCAGGAGATATTGTACTTTAGAGGAATTAGAGCACAGGTGATAAGGGTCACCAGACGCTCAAAGCTCCGAAGAGCCAGAGTAAATCTAGGCCATTGATCATGCTGGACTCGTGGAAGGAGATCCTATGTTCCAAAGGATAGACACTTCAGAATAAAGTTGGAAGTGTGGAGTGAGAACTCTCGGAGGCCCGAAGGCCAGAGTTCATCTAGAACCTCCATCAATGAGGACACATGGTGCTATATCCATTACTTCAAAGGCTTATCACTCTGGAGGGTTTGCCAAGTGAAGCATTGGGGCGAGAACTTACCAGAGCCCAAACAAATATCAACCATTGGCGGTTAAGGGAATGTGTCGACATATATGAAAATCTGGAAGGTTAACACGTGCATCTCAGAACTCCTGAGTCCCGAGATTATGAAGTAGATCCCAATCGTCCATTTGGGTGGACACTTGGAACGAGTATTGTATCTTCTCGTCACTTAGGAGATTCGACACTCTGGATCTTTGCGCTTGTTAGAAGACGGGAACTCCCAAAGGCCAGAGTCCCAAAAAATATCTTGTCTGTTGGTTTTCCGAGGTCCAAGGACCGTTAGATCTGTGCATTTAACCACTTCGGCACTTCACGAGTATTGTGAATTAGAGTGGTGGAAGGCTCTGAAGCCCGGAGTCCCGAAGTAATTGTGGGTCGTTGATCTCAGATCAAAGAGGACCGTTGATATTTTCTCTTCTTCGGGACTTCACCCGCTCACCAATTTAGATGAACTAAGTTCTTAACGGATTAAAAATCGTCGAAGCCCCGAAGCACCTGGTTCTCTTCCCTTGGTCATATGAAGGTTTAACATTAAATATTTTTTTCAATAAAAAGGAAGCCCCAGAGCACCTGTATTTTACCATTAAAGGGTTACAATCAATAAAGAATGCAACTCATAGCTCTAAATATATAATATTTTATGCTCGGATAGTCATATGTAGCAAGATCGATACTAGGAAACAAGAAATTTCCTGTAGATTGAATTTTAAAAAACAAAAGGGCTAGCACTCAAACTTCATTGGTGTGTTTGGACCCTCGAGGACATAGTTTTACATGTAATAAACATGAAGATAAACTATTTTCTTGCATCAAGCGATATCAAAGGTGTTTCTTTATACCTGAGAAAAATCACGAACAATACTAACACCTTGTTTTCTATTCTGATATTTTTTTACAAAAATGGCCACCTCTAAGAATTTTAGATCAACAAAAGGGCCAATTATTCTTAGAAAGAACTATGAATTTTGGTCTCTCAGAATGAGATCCTTCTTACAATCACATGAGTGCTTGGATCTAGTGGATCTTGGCTATGTGGAACCAGATCTAACAGATCTAGCTGCCATGAACAATCAAAAGAGAACTGCTAAGGCAGAACATAGGAAAAGAGAGAATAAGGCCAAGTTATGGATTCAAAACTCAGTGGATGATTTGATTTTCTCAAAAATCATAGGTGATATTACCTTAAAACAAGCCTGGGACATTCTCAGTACAACCTACCAGAGAAATGATAAGGTCAAAACAATCAAGCTACAGACCTTGAGAACACATTTTGAGACTTAAAAAATGACAATGTCTGAAAATGTTGATCAATTTATGACCAGTGTCATGGGAATTGTAAACCAGATCAGGTTGACTGGTAAAGCCATCCCTGATCAAAGGATTGTTGAGAAAGTCCTCAGAAGTCTTCCAAATAATTTTGAGATGGTTGTTACATCCATCCTTGAATCCAAGGATCTGTCAAATTTTTCAACTGATGAACCCATGGGTACTCTATTGTCACATGAGACCAGACTACATCTAGAAGATGAGTCAATAGCCAATGCCTTCAATACACAATTCTCTTTCAACAAAGGGAGAGGCAGAGGAATAGGGAGAATTCCAAGAAACCATCACTCAAGTGAAGGTCACACACATCAAAATCAGAATTAGAATTTCCATCCTCAAAGAGGCAGAGGGAGCATATCAAATGACAAAGCAAGCATATAATGCTATTACTAAAAAAAATATGGGCACTGTGAATATGAATGCAGGAAGAAACAAGCAGATCAACACTCATGCAGAGCACATGTCTCAAATCATGAAGGAGACATCTAAGATGGGATGTTTCTCTCATGTCACAAAACTAAAGAACACCACAAGGACCTCTGGTTGCTGGATAATGGATGAAACAATCACATGACATGTAAAAAATATTTATATTTACTTTCTTGCATTGATTCTTATACTTCATTTGACATTACACTTGGAGATGACTCTTTAGTCAAAGTTCAAGGAAAATGAACAATACCTATTCTCACTAAACAAGATGTAAATAAATACATACATGATGTCTATCATGTTCTAGATCTGAAACATAATATGTTAAGTGTAGGAAAACTAGTTGAAAATGGCTATAAGTTACTTTTTGAAGGAGCATCATGTAGGATATATGACAAACCTCCCAATAGAAAATTGATTTCTGAAATCCACATGACTAGGAATAGAATGTTTCCCTCGACCCTTAAGAATCCAAATCTGACCCAATCTTATGCACAAAGTGCATCCACCCCCAATGAAACTATGATTTGGGATGCAAGATTTGGACATCTACACTTTTAGAGTCTAAGCCTCCTGCATAAGCCCTCCATGGTCAAAGGTCTACTTATATTCAAAGAGAAAAATCCCCCATGTGAGTCTTGCATTCTTGGAAAGCATAAGAGAACTAGCTTTCCACAGTCCCCCACTCAATCCAAACAACACTTAAGCTGGTTCACACTGACCTATGTGGACCAATGCAAACAAAGTCAATAGGTGGTAGCTTTTATTTTCTAACATTTATTGATGATTTTAGTAGGAAAATATGAATCTATTTCCTCAGACACAAGTTTGAAACCTTTGCAAAGTTCAAGGAGTTTAAGGCTGAAGATGAAAAACTGAGTGGGAAATATGTGAAGATTCTCATGTCATATGGAGGAGGAGAATATTGTTCAACAAAAATTGTAAATTTCTGCAAATCAAAATGCATAATCATGCAAACCATAGCCAGGTATACGCCACATTAAAATGGAGTGGCTGAGACGAAAAATCAGACTATAATGAACATGGAAAGAAGCCTTCTCAAAGAAAAATGTTTGTCCAATTTATTTTGGGCTGAAGCTGTAGCATGCTCAATTTATCTCCCGAATAGATGCCCAACCTTTAGTGTCAATATGAAGGTCCCTCAATAAGCATGGAGTGGGAAAAAACTAAATGTTTCTCATCTTAGGACCTTTGGATGCATTGCATTCACTCACATACCTTCCGAATTGAGGAAGAAACTTGATGATCAAAGTGAGAAATGCATTTTTGTTGCCTACAGTGAGACATCCAAAGCCTACATACTCTACAATTCAATTTCAAAGAAACTCATTATCAGTAGAGATGCCAAATTTATTGAAAATCAGTTATGGATTGAGTCTGAAAATCACCCTATGGACAATCAAAATCCATGAAAATTTTCAGAACAAGTCTTCTTCAAGAAGAAATTCATCCTCTGAACTTCAAAATCAATGAACTTGAATCTTGAGAGAAATCCATCAACAGTTGGATGATATTGATTAGTGCAATATTTTTTCATTAATGTCATGTCAACCTACATATTTTAAAGAGACAACTAAAGAGCCACATTGGGTTCAAGCCATGAACCAAGAAATTGACTCTATTGAGAAGAACAAGACAAGGGATCTTGTTGATCTGCCCAGACATAAGACAAGTATTGGTGTCAAGTGGGTTTACAAAACTAAACTCAATGAAAAGGGGCATATTAAAAAACACAAAGCAAGACTTGTTGCCAAAGGATTCTCACATCAACCACATTGATTATGGTGAAAAATTTTCTCCAGTAGAAAGGTTGGACACTGTAAGGACTCTCTTATCCATAAAATCTCAACATAAATGGAAAGTATACCAGATGGATGTCAAGTTGGCCTTCTTGAATGGTGTCTTAGAAAAATAATTCCATGTGGATCAGCCACCTGGATTTGAAGCCAAAGAGCAGCCAACCAAAGTGTATTGGTTGAAGAAATCCTTGTATCGATTAAAGAAAGCTCCAAGATCTTGGTACACCATAATTGATACTTACTTGATCAAGAGTGGTTTTAGAAGAAGCCAAAATGAGCCAACTCTATACACCAAAACAGATCAGCAAGGTATTTTGATTGTCTCTCTTTATGTTGATGACATGATATATACTAGAAATCTTGTTGCATCTGAGTTTGAGATGACAGATCTTGGCATAATGAAATATTTTTTGGGGATTGAGCTTGACCAATCAAGAAAAGGGATTTTTGTCTGTCAACAAAAGTATGCAAGAGACATCATCAAAATATTCCACATGGAAGACTGCAATCCAACAAAAACTCCTAATATTATGTATGCAGCCGACCGACTTTGCTTCCAGGTTCATGGAATCTCCCAAATATTCTCACTGGGAGATGGTGAAAAGGATTTTGAGATATGTTGGCTGCCACTCTCAATTTTTGTTTATGGTACACTTAGTCTGCAGATAATCATCTTTCTGGTTACACTGACAGTGATTTTGCAAGAAGCCTAGATGATCAAAAAATAACCTCAAGGTATGCTTTTCACCTGGGCACAAATAGGATTTCTTAGGCATCAAAGAAGCAACCCATTGTATCAATATCTTTTGCAGAGGAAAAGTATGTCTCTGATACCTCAACTTCCTGTCAAGTTGTGTGACTGCAAATATGATTAAATGAAATGTCAACCAACCCCTATCTTCTGTGACAATACTTCACCAATTGCTTTATTAAAAAACCATATTTTTCATAAGAAAAGTAAACACATTGAAACATTCTTTCACTTCATACACGATCTAGTCAATAATGGTGAAATCACTCTTCAATTTTGTGGCTCACGAGACCATCTCACAAACATATTTACAAAGCCATTGGGAAAAACCATTTTTTATTTTCAGAGACAACACTTGGGCATTATCAGTGTAATTGTTGAGTTTAAGAGGGAGTGTTTGTGATAACCTCAACACTGTTGAGTTTAAGAGGGAGTGTTAGTGATAACCTCAACACTGTGTGACTGTTTGCACAGTTTCTTGTTTTTTCATTTTTTGGGTGAGAGAAAAAAGATCCATATGAGTGAGTTTGAATGTATAAACATCATCCATTAATAATCAATCTGACAACCCAACTAGAATATCCACCCAACATCCTATTATCCATCATTTACCACACCAATGATATCAATTTCTTTTAAAATACTTTTCTTTTAATTTTCCCATGTGATTGCAATGGAAACATCCATCAAAATTGTCACACCAATTATTTCTATTTCTTTTATACTTGTTTCCTCATGTAATTGCAATGGAAACATCCATCAACATTGTCACAGTAATGATATCTATTTCTTTTATACTTTTTCCCTCATGTGATTGCAATGGAAAGATCCAATGATATCTATTTCTGTGTGGATCATGTGATTCCATCATTTTAGTTACAATGATATGAATGCTTAGTCTTTTCACTTTCTTGAGTGCACAAATAAAATGATATGATATGATTTTTTAATCTTTTAAGGTTATTAAGAGCATCTCAAAGGTTGGCTTGGCTTGGATTGAGTGATATATAACAATACAATTATGACATTTCTTTGAATGTAGTGCAACTCTTCATACTGTGTAGTAAGATAACTATTCATACTATGTATTAAGATGATCCTAATTATGTGTTTGGATGAGAGAAAAAATATCCATATGAATGATATGTGTTTGGATGAGAGAAAAAAGATCCATATGAGTGAGTTTGAATGTATAAACATCATCCATTAACCCAACTAGAATATAAATTATCCATCATTTACCACATCAATGCTATCAATTTCTTTTAGAATACTTTTGTTTTAATTTTCTCATATGATTGAGATGAAAACATCCATCAACATTGTCACATCAGTTATATATATTTATGTGTGGATCATTTGATTCCATCATTTTAGTTACAATGATATGAATACTTAGTCTTTTCACTTTCTTAAGTGCACAAGTAAAATGATATCAAATTCTTTTAAAATACTTTTCTTTTAATTTTCCCATGTGATTGTAATGGAAACATGCATCAACATTGTCACAACAATTATTTATATTTCCTTTATACTTTTTTCCTCGTGTGATTGCAATGGAAACATCCATCAACATTTTCACACCAATGATATATATTTCTGTGTGGATCATGTGATTCCATCATTTTACTTACAATGATAAGAATACTTAGTCTTTTCACTTTCTTGAGTGCACAACTAAAATGATATGATATGATTTTTTAATCTTTTAAGGTTCTTAAAAGCATCTCAAAGGTTGGCTTGAGAGATATATAACAATACAATTATAATATTTCTTTAAATGTACTGCAAATCTTCATACTGTAGGATGTTTCTCTCATGTCACAAAACTGAAGAACACCACAAGGACCTCTGGTTGCTAGATAATGGATGCAACAATCACATGACATGTAACAAAGATTTAGATTTACTTTCTTTCATTGATTCTTCTACTTCATCTGACATTACACTTGGAGATGTCTCTTTAGTAAAATTTCAAGGAAAAGGAGCAATACCTATTCTCACTAAAAAAAATATAAAGAAATAGATAAACGATGTCTATCACGTTCTAGATTTGAAATATAATATGTTAAGTGTAGGACAACTAGTTGAAAATGGCTATAAGGTACTTTTTGAAGGAGCATCATGTAGGATATATGAAAAACCTTCCAACAGAAAATTGATTTCTGAAATCCACATGACTAGGAATAGAATGTTTCCCCTGACCCTTAAGACTGTAAATCTGACCCAATCTCATGCACAAAGTGCATCCACCCCCAATGAAACTATGATTTGGCATGTGTTGGCACAGGGGCAGACCCGAGGTTCACTCCAAGAGCGCACCAACAAGCCCTAGCTACTGGTCCTTTCGGCAGCACCTGCGAAGAAGATGTAGCCTCACCCGAAGCAGCTAAGAGGGGGGGGTTTCAAGATAGAAATGTCTAGAACCAGGAGAATATTAAGTGGATCTATCACAATAATAATACAATATTCATATATCACTTATCATCTAGGTCTATCCTGCGCAGCTATAGATATGATCTAACATAAGACTGCATATAACAATATAAAAATGATAGAGATCCAGGCATCAATCACACATACGACACAAAATATACGTGGTTCACCCTCTCTCTAGGGCTACATCCAAAAAATTGTGCTTATGATTTATTAAGGTAAAGCATACAGTTCTTATCTGCGCTCTCAGCTAGTAGATCTTCTTTCTTCTCTCTCTTTCTCTCGCCTTCCTGCGCACCCAGCTGCAGGACTTGACCTTCGCACACAGCTGAAGATCTCACAATACAATCCTCTCTCTCCACAACAAAGCTATATCAACAATATTATACCAATACTCAATGACCAACCTGGCCCAGGTCCTCTTGACCTTTATTTATACATTACAATACCTCACCAATAGTCTTAGGTTAAAACCTAGGTGCCAAAACCCTAGATACCAAAACCCTAGGTCAACTTGACCCGCTTTTTTCGGGCTTCACCAGCCTGTCTTTCCTTCTTCATCGCACGGTGCTCCAAAGAATCCAATGATGGCTTTCTCTACTTGCTGAGTTGTCCAAGATCCTTCTTCCTTGCTGATCTGTCATCCTTGATCTTCTCGTCCAATGGCTTGCTTTTCCGCACTTCGCTCCATCTTTCTTTCTCTTTTGCTCACTTCGACTCAGTGACAGTTACTGTGTATCCCACGAAGCTTTCTTTTTACATTTCATTCCTTGTTCTTCTCTTCATTCCATAACCAAGGGCCAACATCGTGCAATATTTGGACATCTACCTTTTCAGAGTATAAGCCTCCTGCAGAAGCACTCCATGGTCAAAGGTCTACCTACATTCAAAGAGAAAAATTCCCCATGTGAGTCTTGCATTGTTGGAAAGCATAAGATAACTAGATTTCCACAGTCCTCCACTCAATCCAAACAACACCTAAGTTGGTTCACATTGACCTATGTGGAACAATGCAAACAAAGTCAATAGGTCGTAGCTTTTATTTTCTTATATTTATTGATGATTTTAGCAGGAAAATATGGATCTATTTCCTCATACACAAGTTTGAAACCTTTGCAATGTTCAAGGAGTTCAAGGCTGGAGCTGAAAAACAGAGTGGAAAATATGTGAAGATTCTCATGTTAGATGGAGGAGGAAAATATTGTTCAACAAAATTTGCAAATTTCTACAAATCACAAGGCATAATCATGCAAACCATAGGCAATTATACGCCACAGTAAAATGGAGTGGCTGAGAGTAAATATTAGATTATAATGAACATGGAAAGAAGCCTTCTCAGAGAGAAATGTCTATCCAATTTATTTTGGGCTGAAGTTGTAGCATGCTCAGTTTATCTCTTGAATAGATCCCCAACCACTAGTGTCAAGATGAAGGTCCCTCAAGAAGCTTGGAGTGGGAAAAAAATGAATGTTGCTCATCTTAGGACCTTTGGACAATCAAAATCCATGAATGTTTTCAAGACAAGTCTTCTTCAAACAAAAATTCATCCTCTGAACTTCGAAATGAACAAACTTGAATCTTGAGAGAAATCCATTAGCAGTTGGATGATATTGATCAACGCAATATTTTTTTATTAATGTCATGTCAACCTACATATTTTAAAGAGGTAGCTAAAGAGCCACATTGGGTTCAAGCCATGAACTAAGAAATTGACTCTATTGAGAAGAACAAGATACGGGATCCTGTTGATCTTCTGAGAGATAAGACAAGTATTGGTGTCAAGTGGGTTTACAAAACTAAACTCAATGAAAAGGGGCAGATTGAAAAACACAAAGAAAGACTTGTTGCCAAAGGATTCTCACAACAACCAGGCATTGATTATGGTGATACATTTTCTCCAATAGAAAGGTTGGACACTCTAAGGACTCTCCTAGCCATAAAATCTCAGCATAAATGGAAATTATACCAGATGGATGTCAAGTCGACCTTCTTGAATGCTGTCTTACAAGAAGAAGTCTATGTGGATCAACCACTTGGATTTGAAGCCAAAGTTTATTGGTTGAGGAAATCCTTCTATGGCTTAAAGAAAGCTCCAAGATCTTGGTACACCATAATTTATACTTGATCAAGAGTGGTTTTAGAGGAAGCCAAAATGAGCCAACTCTATACACCAAAACAGAGAAACAAGGTATTATGATTGTCTGTCTTTATGTTGATGACATGATATACAATAGAAATCTTGTTGCATCTGAGTTTGAGATGACAGATCTTGGCATAATGAAATAATTTTTGGGGATTGAGATTGACCAATCAACCAAAGGGATTTTTATTTGGCATAATGAAATAGTTTTTGGGGATTGAGATTGACCAATCAACCAAAAGGGATTTTTATTTTTCAACAAAAGTATGCAGTAGACATCATCAAAATATTCTGCATGGAAGACTGCAATCCAACAGAAACTCCTATACAGATCTTGGCATAATGAAATAATTTTTGGGGATTGAGATTGACCAATCAACCAAAGGGATTTTTATTTGGCATAATGAAATAGTTTTTGGGGATTGAAATTGACCAATCAACCAAAAGGGATTTTTATTTTTCAACAAAAGTATGCACTAGACATCATCAAAATATTCTGCATGGAAGACTGCAATCCAACAGAAACTCCTATACCCCTAGGCACAAAATTGAGCAAGCAAGATGAAGGCCCTACAATGGATTCTACTTTTAGAGACAATGAAGACCCTTCAATGATTTTCAGAGACAACACTTGAGCATTATCAATGTAACTGTTGAGTTTAAAAGGGAGTGTTAGTTATTTGCACAGTTTCTTGTTTTGTCATTTTTGGGGTGAGAGAAAAAAAATCCATAGGATTGAGTTTGAATGTATAAACATCATAATGTGATTGCAATGGAAACATCCAATGCAACATTGTAACACCAATTATATCTATTTCTGTGTGGATCATTTGATTCCATCATTTTAGTTACAATGATATGAATACTTAGTCTTTTCACTTTCTTAAAATTATGACATTAATCTTTTAATGTAGTGCAACTCTTCATCCTGTGTAATAAGATAACTATTCATAGTATGTGTTAAGATGATGATT
The DNA here is from genome assembly GCA_032191745.1 of Picea mariana. Lineage (NCBI taxonomy): Eukaryota > Viridiplantae > Streptophyta > Pinopsida > Pinales > Pinaceae > Picea > Picea mariana. Next base: position 27,648 of record JASDQU010588751.1, read on the forward strand.
ATTATAACTATTCATACTATGTGTTAAGATGATGATTATTATGTGTTTGGATAGATTAAAGTTAGGATCCGAAACACGTCCCTACAGTTCTATGATCCCAAGTTTTAAACGACAAGTATCCATGAAAAATAATTCAGAATAATTTCACCTTGGTTGAAAGATAAACAACATATATATTTCATAAACAAACTATGGCCAGAGAGAGCCAAATTACCACACTGCAAATTTACATTATAACTGTGTAAAGCCTTCAACAATATACTAGAGATGGCACATAACACAAAATATTAAGGAGAAGGGGAATCGATCCATGCATAAACAGTTCAACCACCGACAACGACCCAAACCCGGATTTGGCCATCGGTGTACAGGCTTGGCCTTCGATGTTCCAGGTCAAAGATACGCAATATGGAATCTGCATTCAGAAATCATGCCAATATTAAATAAGTAGAGGAAATATTAAAATGAGAATATCAAGAAAACAGACCTGAGCCTTATTGGTGAGGTTGAATTCCGGCTTGAGTTCATCGACAAGGCTCTTGGTTGCGAGGTCCCAGACCATGATGCTTTGCTGAGTGGCAACGCAGAGCCAGAATCTGTTTGGACTAAAGCAGAGGGCATGGATGATATCGCCACAATTGTAGGAAAAGAGCCTATTCCCTGTGCTCAACTCCCAGAGATGTGCCACGCCGTCCTTGCCACCGCTGGCGCAGAGACTCCCATCGGGGCAAACGGAGACGACGTTGACATAGCCCCGGTGTTCGTTAAAGCTGTAGAGGATCTTGCAGTTGGTGATGTTCCAGACCTTGACGGTGCTATCCCAGGAGCCCGAGACGACGATGGGGCTTTCTGCAACGGGTGAGAATCGAACGGAGCTCACCCAGTCGGTGTGCGCGTCGGCGTCCTGGATGGTGTACTTGCATTCCCCGAGCGTGTTCCACAGCTTGATGGTGCGGTCGCGGGACCCCGACACGATATGGCGGTTGTCCGAGGAGAAGGAGACGCTGAGCACGTCCTTGGCGTGGTCCACAAATCTCCGGCTGGTGGTGCCGGTGTTCAGGTCCCAGAGTCGGAGCGTATGGTCCCACGACCCCGACAGCGCGTACTGCCCGTCCGCCGACGTGCCCACGTTCTGGACGAAGTGGTTGTGCCCCGTGATACGGCGCCTCGCGTGCCCGAAGTCGCCTTTGTCCCTCGTGATCTTCCACAGGATCAGCGACCGGTCGCGGGAGCACGAGACGACGGTGTCAGCGTTGTCCACGGGCGGGCAGGCTATGGCCGTCACCCAGTCGGAGTGGCCCTTCAGGGTGCCGCGGATGACGAGGGCATTGGTCGTCATTTTTCTTGATTCCCAACACAGACGAAACGAAAGGAATTGGCGTTCCTTCCTTCGACCTTGGGCTGCCGCGGCCTACGGGGGAGTTCCGAAAGGAATTGGCGTTCCTTCCTACGACCTTGGGCACTTCTAATGTATGTTGCCGCGGCCTAAGTGTGTCCACATATAACTAACTAAACTTTGATTTGGTCAATATATGTCCACAATATAATTGTTATGAGTCCACATATAATTAGTTGAATTCAGGGAAATAAATTATAAATAGGGATGTGATCTGATGACATTAGTTGTTGACAATAAGAGAAGGAAAGGGTCATATAACTGTTCAAAGGAACCAAACTAGAAATATATCCGATGGTTTTTGAATTAAAAAGAGAAAAGTCTCTAGAAAGGTATAGTTGTGTAAGGAATTTGTTTGGAGAAAAATGAATACATGGAGGCAGGGTGGTGCAGGGGAAAGGGATGGTGTCCTCAATCTACATTTTGGTGCCTGAGAGGATTGGTGTCTTCATCATTTGTAACAGGTTGGTGCTTAAGAGGATTGGTGTCCTCATCATTTGTAACAGGTTGGTGCCTCAGAGAATTGGTGTCATTATTTGTAGCAAGTCAGTGCCTATCGAGCTGAAATCTCATAAAGTGTAATTTGGTTCTTGTAGAAGAACATAAAGAAATATGTTTGTTGGTTTTCTCCCACATTGGGTTTCGACATAAAAATTTTGCATTGGTTTTCCACGTAAAAATTCTGGTGTACTGTGTTTTCTATGTTGATTTATTTTCGTATGCATTAGTGATTAAGTAAGAACTTCACAATAATATTAAATCATTAAAAGAAAATAAAATTGAGAAAATTGATGTAATACTAATTCACCCCCCCACTCAGTATTACTGTGAATCTCAACAATAGGTATCAGAGCGAGGTTGCTTTAATAATAGCCTAACGATTGGAAGGAAGATCACACAAAAAGTATGGCAAGTCAAGATTTGTCTTCTTCTTCAACCATACCTCCTCTATTTAATGGAACAATTTTTTTTTTTTTGAAAATTTCGAATGAAGACCTACTTGATGTCTCTTGGTATGGAAGTTTGGCATATCGCGGTAGATAGTTATAAAATCCCAACAACTCTTCTAACTGATGAAGTTGGTGATAAAAGTGAATACAATAATGCAAGATATATGAGTCGTATCCAAGGTGGGCTTGTAGAAACAAATTTTGTTAGAGTAATGCTGTTGGAATCTGCAAAGGAGATATGGGACAAACTAGTAAACAATTATGAAGGAGACGAGAAAGTAAATTTGGCCAAACTTCAAGCTCACAGAATGAAATTTGAAAACCTAAGGATGAATGAAGATGAAAATATTGTTGGTTTATTTCTCAGAGTAGATGAGACTATAAGCACTATGAATGGGTTAGGTGAGAAGATTGAAGAAGCTATGCTGGTTCAGAAGGTACTGAGATCTCTTCGTTCAATACTGGATGTCAAGGTTTATGCTATAGAACAAATACATGAACTATATAAACCGAATATGGATAAGCTCCATGGAATAAAGAATTATTATGAGATGAGAACCATGAAAGAACAACCAGACATAAAGGATGGAGTCTTCAAGGCATCTACCAAATTGTCAAAATATCAAGATCACGACTCCTCTAAAAAATTCTCAGATGCAGTAGAAGCTAACTTTGTAAGGAAACTTAAGAGGGGATTTGGAAAGTATAAAGGTATGTTACCATTCAAATGATTTCATTGTGGTAAAGTTGGTCATTTTGTATCCAAATGTTCTTTCAAAGAAAACAACAGTAATAAAAAATAAAGAAAAGGAAAGCATAAACCTATGGATTTTAAGAAAAAAAAACTATTTTAAAAGGAACAACTTTTATTCAAGGGAGGATAGCACCAACTCTTCAGAAAATGAAGAATAAAAATATGAGCCAGCTACAACTCAATATGGAAAACTTCTCATGGATTTAGATAAAAAAAGATCTGATCAAGAAAAAAAAGACACAAAAGAGTGTGAAGTTGTAGTCGACATGGAAGGATAACTCATTAGTTCTCTGAAGGAAATATCCTGACTCGAGAAAAATGAATAGAATAAGAAAATAATAGTTACAAATTTATAAAGAAAAAGACAATGATATTAGTGAAGATATAATCATCTTGAAAAGCCAACTAGAAGAGGCCAAAAGAAAGGAAGAAATATTGATGAATCTAATAAAAGAAAAGGAGAACATCTGTGACAAACTAGAAGCATAAATAATATCCTTAAGAAAATATCTAGAGAATTCCACGACTCAAATGAATATCAAATTCATAAGAGGATGTAAAATCATAGATAACATTCTCAACAATCAAAGATCACTAGATGACAAGACATGACTAGGATATAAGGAAAGTTCGAACATTGTCAAAGATGATTCAAGAATCAACATCTCAAATACTAAGAAGCCCAAAAACTATTCCAATGCTCTCAAGGGAAACAACATTCATCCTAACAAGTCAGAAAATGAAAAGAAGCAGTAAGAATTGGATCAACCCAACCATTCAAACAAATATGAAGCAAGGAATCAAAAGATGCCTGAATCTTATCAATTTGGAAGACAAAGACCAATTCCTTCAAGCAAGTTCTTCATTCCAAGGAATTCAAACTTTTTCTATGTATATTGTTTCTCTTATGGTAACTTTGGACATAAGGTTGTGAGTTTCAAGACTTTTAGATATAACAAAAATGTAGGAATGAGATTCAATAAACCTCAAATGGATATGGTTCAAAATTCTTTCAATAATGACTTCTCTCCATTACTGAATGAACTCGAGTGCCACATATGAAATAATTTTGGACACAAGGAAAGTGAATGCAAAAGAAATATGTTGTCTATATTTAAGCAATAAAAACAAGAAATTTTTACCAAGGTTTGGAGGAAGAAAAATAAAAACAAAAAAAAATGTGGATTGAATCTATATGCCAAAAATCAAGAAAATCAATTTTATATTGATAGTGGCTACTCCGAGAACATGACGGGAGACAAGAGTAAGTTTGAATTCCTAATGGAAGAAAAAGGTGGTAATGTTACTTTTGGAAACAATGCTTCAACAAGAATTAGAGGAAAATGAATCATTGTGGTAGATGAAGATAAGAAGGGAAAGACAAAAGAACAGAATGTGTTGAATGTATATGGTCTAAAACATAACTTGTTGAGTGTAAGTCAAATGTGTGACCAAGGACACAATGTTCTCTTTCATTCAAAAGGCTGTAAATTAATGGATATGAATACAGGGAAGACTGTTGTAAAGGAAGTCTGAACTCTAGGGAATGTGTATGTCCTGGAAGAAGGAAAAAAAAATGTTGCATTGGTAAAACCAATGAGTTGGATTTTGCACAAAATACTAGGTCATCTTAGTTTTAATCATCTTGTTAAACTAGGAAGAAAATATGTTGTACGAGATATGCCTAAAATTTCCAAACCTGAGAATATTATCTGCAAGTCATATTAGTTTGGAAAGCAGTCAAGAGTTCAATTCAAGGCAAGAGAACACTCCACCACTCAACTTCTTGAGTTGATCCATATATATATTTATGGCCCTACTAGTACACAATCACCATGAGGTGAAAACTATTTCATATTGTTGATTTATGACTATACCAAGATGACTTGGGTTGGATTATTGAAGCATAAGTTTGAGGATATTGAAGAATTTCAAATATTCAAAGCATGGGTAGAAAATGAAATGGACTTAAAAATCAAGTGCCTAAGGTTAGATAGAGGAGGAGAATTCACATCTGATGAACTCAACAATTATTTTGAAAAACATGGGATCAAGAGATAGTTTGTTGTTGCAAGAACCCCTCAAAAAAATGGAGTTGTAGAAATGATGAACATAATAGTTCAAGAAATGGATAGGGCATTGCTTGATGAATCAAAGGTACCCAACGCCTTTTGGGGAGAGGTCGTTCAAACTAATTTCAACATTCTCAATAAATCTCACATAAGAGTAAACAACAATAAAACCCCTCATGATATATGGCATGAAATATCATCATGAATACATCATTTCAAGATATTTGGAATCAAATGCACATTAAAAGAAATTAAGACAAATTAGGTAAGTTTGAATCTAGAGTTGATGAAGGTATCCTATTAGGATACTCCTCTAGAAGCAAAGTGTACAAGTTCTGAAAAAAAGACTCCACAAGATAGTTGACAGTATATATGTAAAGGTAGATGAAGGACCACTTTATCCAGTAAGACACCAACATCATGATGATATCTATGATGAACCAATTAGTAATGAACCACAAGATGATGGAATGGATGAGCATCAGGAACTAGAGGATTCATAGGAAGAGGAGATAATGGAAACACCACAACTAAAGACCCCGTCTAGGTATGTTAAAAAACATCATCCATAAACTCAAATTCTTGGAAACAAGGAAGAATGTGTACAAACTAGAAGAAAAGCTATAGATACATCCATCTCTACAAATTTTTCATTGTTGTCCTTGAGTGAACCCCAAAATTTTGTGCAATCAAGTCAGGATGACCACTGGGTCGAAGCCATGAATGAACAACTAGACCAAATAGAAAAAAATAAGAGTTGGGATCTTGTTCGAAGACCCAATAACAAGAATATAAATGAAACTAAATGGGTATACAGAAACAAGTTGAATGAATATGGAGTGATAGAAACAAGGCCACACGGGTATGCAAAGGGTATGCTCAAGTAGAAGGAGTGGAATTTGAAGAAACTTTTGCCTCTATTGCAAGAATTGAAGCTATTAGGATGTTTTTGGATTTTGCATGCTATAGGAAATTCAAATTTTATAAGATGGATGTCAAATAATCCTTTTTAAATGGTGACCTAGAGGAAGAAGTTTATGTGGAGTAACCAAAGGGTTTTTAACTGACTGACAAAAAAGATTATGTATGCTGATTAAAAAAAACATGTATGGGATAAAACAGGCTCCAAGAGATTTCTACTACAGTCTGGAAAAAAATTTGCACCAACAAGGATTTAAAAAGGTAATGATTGATAACAACTTATACAACAAGGCTGAAGGTAATGCCGTACTAATTATTGTAGTATATGTTTATGATATTATTTTTGGCAGTAACATATTAATGAGTAAGAAGTTTGTAGCTGCAATGCAAAAAGAGTTTGAGATGTCTATGTTGGGGAAACTCTCCTTTCTTGTTCTACAGATTCATCAATCAAAAAGAGGAATTTTCATTTATCAAAGTAAATATCTCAAGGAAATCTTGAAGAAATTTGGCATGGAAAACTATGCACTAGTAAGCACTCCTATGACTACCAATTGCAAACTCAACAAAGATGACAATGCTCTAAACATATATCAAACCCTGTACAAGTCTATGATAGGAAATTTACTCTATCTCATAGATTTAAGGTCTGACATCATACAAGCAGTGGGTTTGGTAGGCAGGTTTCAATCCAATCCTAAAGAAACTGATGTCCTTGCAGTTAAAAGAATATTTAGATACTTGCAAGGCAACGTTGATTATGGCTTGTGGTATCTGAAAGACACATAACTTATTCTCAGAGTGTATAATGATGCAAAATGTAGAGAAAGTATTTATGATAGAAAAATCACTAGTGGAGGTGAATTCTTCCTTGGCAGTTATTTAATGTCCCAGATCAATGAGAAACAAACTTCCACTTCCCTTTATACAGTTGAAGCCAAATATATAGCTACATGATCTTGTTGTACTAAATTGTTGTGGATAAAAAACAACTGAATTCTTCCTTGGCAGTTATTTAGTGTCCCGGATCAATGAGAAACAAACTTCCACTTCCCTTTATATAGTTGAAGCCAAATATATAGCTACATGATCTTGTTGTACTAAATTGTTGTGGATAAAAAACAACCTCAATGATATTCAAGTGCCTTTTGATCAACTTGTCACCATCATGTGTGACAATACAAGTGCTATCAATATCTCTAAAAAATTTGTTCAACACTCCAAGACTAAGCATATACCAATAAAATATCATTTTTTCATAGAACAAGGTCAGGATCAAGTGGTCAAATTAGAGTATGTTCCTTCCAAAGAGTAGATTGCATATATTTTTACCAAGCCATTACCAAGAGAAACCTTTGAGTATCTGAGATAGAGGTTGGGTGTGATTTTGTCTTCCTTTCTTCAGTAAATAACACAGTTCACTCATTCTATAGGTGCCCCATTTGATCTTGTATCAGGGGCAAGCGATATTGTTGTTAATATTTACACTACTTATAAAAATAAGTTTTCTTTTGTGGAGATGTGAAAAAATGAAGTTTGAAATGGTTCTCGATGGTATTTAGTTTGAGGGTGGTTCTATATGTGTAAAGAGTCTAGAAGTATGTTTTAACACAGGCTTCTAGAGGTCCTTCTTCCTAGAGGGAGAATATACAAAGTCTATCTTTGTCATTGGTGTCAATGCGAGAGAGTAACAAAAACAAAAACAACAAACCCAACTTAGCATGAAGTTGATACACATTGAAAGAGAGTTTTTGCATGCATTGAAAGGGGGAGAAACTTAGCATAAAGGCCATTGATTTAGCTGTCGTGCACATTGAAAGGGGGATAAACTTAGCATAAAGGCCATTGATTTAGCGTTCGTGCACATTGAAAGGGGGATAAACTTAGCATAAAGGCAATTGATTTGGCAGTAAGGATCTTTTGGTTTCCATCAATTATAAAGCGGGAGTTATTTGTGCATATGTTTTCATTGATGTCAAAGTAGTCATGAATATATTGAGTTCTAGTGCTATGATAGATAGTATGGAAAATCATATGGTGCACAGATAAAGGAAGTCGTGAAAGAATGAAAATAAAAGTGCACAAAAGGATCAAAGGACGAAAGGATCAATGGTGCAGAAGAAAATCTGCAAGGTGCCTTGAGCTAGTGCAACGAATGGCACAATGGAGTGTGACAAAACAAAGTCGGTCACTTGTCAATGGCATAGAAGAAAATATACATGGTGCCTTGAGCTATTGTGATAAACAATGCAATGGAGTGTGATGAAACAAAGTCAGTGCGACAAAAGACGGAGTGGACTACGATGGAACGAGTGGAAGTTTGAGAGTCCAGTGAGTGAGTCACCATGGCATGCTCACATTCTGATGGGAGACTTAGTGAGCACGCTATAGAGCAAGTGTGACAGGTTGAAGAGTTGTGACTTGAATCTTGCGCTCCTATTTTATCTGCACATTGGGTGCTATGTAAATTAGAATGTAAATTGTTGCGTCAATTTTGATGAGATTCTCTTATAAGACTAGGTTATGTTGTTGGAGATGAGTTGGAGCTCATTCATTGGAATATTTGGTCACATAATCGATCCTTCCTTAATCATTGAAAGGATGAACGATGATCCTTGAAATTTTTTCATAAAACAAGGAAGATTTGGTCCATCTGATTTAGTCGAAGAATATCGAGCCATAACTAGACAAGAAATATACTTAATTTAGATAGAAGTGTGTCCACATATAACTAAATGGACTTTGATTTGGTCAATAAATGTCCATAATATAATTTTTATGTGTCCATATACTTAATTTAGACATAAGTGTGTCCACATATAACTAACTAGACTTTGATCTAGTCAAGACATGTCCACAATATAACTATTATGCATCCACATAGAGTTAGTTGAACTGAGGCAAAGACATTATAAATAGAGATGTGCTTTGATCAGGTTAGTTGTTGAAAAGAAGAGAAGTAAAAGTTCATGTAACTGTTCAAAAGAACTGAATTAGAAATATATCAGATGGTTTTTGAATTAAAAAGAGAAAGGTATAGTTGTGTAAGGATTGTTTTTGGAGAAAAATGAATATAGCGAGGCAAGTTGGTGAAAGGGAGAGAGATGGTGTCCTCACTCTACAGGTTGGTTCCTGAGAGGATTGGTGTCCTCATCATTTGTAACAGGTTGGTTCTTGAGAGGATTGGTGTCCTCATCATTTGTAATAAGTTAGTGCCTCAGAGGTTTGGTGTCCTCATTATTTGCAACATGTGGGTGCCTATCAAGTTGTAATATTATAAAGTGTAAGTTGGTTCTTGCAAAAGAACATAAATAAAAAATTTATGTGGTTTTCTCCAGCATTGGGTTTCCATGTAAAAATTATGGTGTAATTTGTTTCTTGTGTTGGTTTAATTTATGTATGCATTGGTGATTAAGTAAGAACTTCAAAATAATATTAAATCATTAAAAGAAAAG
>JASDQU010588752.1:23341-45487 GCA_032191745.1 Picea mariana
GTTAGAATCATTTGAGCAAGAGAAGCAGAGAGCTGTGTGAAGAACACCCATGTACAGACATTTGAATTAATAGAAGAGAGATTGATTTAGATTCATGGTTTTGTGTCTGTTCTCTATGTATTGATGTTGATATGCTCATGAATGTTTGCTTCCTATTATACATTTGCTTTTATATGTTGTGTATATGATTTCATGTCTGAATTGAAGTCTGAGAGGAAGAAGGAATGAGTTTCAATTGTTTCTCTATTTGAGCCAGAGAGTTCCTGCAAGGAGTGCAATGGAAGTGTCCGCAGGGAGTGCGTTGACAGAGGGTTCAGATAGAGATAGATTTTTTTCTCATTCATCCCAGAAGCGCAGTTGGACACAGAAGCCGTGCAAGGAGTGCGTAGGCTAAGGGAAGTTTAGGTTTGCGAACCTGAGCGAGAAGTGAAAGACTATTGCTGCAGGTGTGCACAGAGTTGAGGGACTTCAACACTTAGACGTGGTTGAAGATTTGCCACAAGGAGTGTGCACAAGATTTTTCCTGAAGGTCTTGAAGGTCGTGGGAAAAGCTCAAGAGGGGTAGGCCTTCGAATTTGTTGAAGGACAGCACAGAGGAGTCGTGCCTTGGAAGTTTGCAGAAATGTCGTAAGTTTTCACACAGGGTGACGAGTTGATAGAAGGATACTTGGTTATTCGTAGGAATCGCCAAAGAAGGAATGGACGGTCGGTATTCTCCGAGGAGAATTCGCGATAATCCGAAGGCCGTTAGATCTTGCAGAAGTGCAGGGGAGATACAATGGAGTATTCTCTAGAAGCTAAAATCTCGGGAGGGCAGAGTCGTTGATCAGGACCACGAGGATCGTTGGATCTACATGTATATCATGGATTGGGGTTTCGTGGATTGAAACTCCAAATTATTCTAACGGAAATCGCGATATTGCGATACACAATATCCCGACGGGTACTATCACAGTGTGGGGCCACAAGAATTGGTGGAGGACAGGTGACACGAGTCATCGAAGTTTCGTGGCGAAAATTCCCGAACTCACTGCATTAGGATTCACGATACCGTGAACTCCAAAGTGCCGATGGAGTGAAGCGGCGATTGAATAGTAAATTCGCACGTGTGTCAGAGTTTCAACGCAACGGGACTCGGGAGTCAGAGAATCGAGTTTCTTGACACCGCGAGTGCCGAACTCGCGATAGGATAAATCTCGATAGGAGAAGGGAGAGGTCAGCGTTGACTTGTATCGACATTCAGGGATTCGTAAAACAAACCCTCGACCACTGACCTTTGAACTCGCGAAGTCACGAGTTCCGATCCTCCGATTTGCAAGGGAAAGGGGATCACATGAAGATTGTTGTGGGTGCAGATTTCCCGACAGGGAAATAGAGGAAACTTTGAGTTCTTCAGGCCGAGTGGAAGAGAAGATCCTGTGTACGCGAGGACCTTTCGACCTGTGGGTGGTGAAGGGGTTGCGTTGCTATCAAGTGGTATTAGAGCACAGAAAGATTCTTTGCTTTATGTAGAAGAGAAAGAGAATTCACCATGCCATCAAGGAGAGATAGACAATCACCCGATCCAGAGGATAGGGAAATGCCGAGAAGAAGAGGCAGGCAGATGGCAGATCTAGTCATGGAGAGGCAAATGCGTGATCTCTGAGAAAGACTCAAAGATATGGAGACAGTACAAAGATGCACATCTAGTGCAGTGGATATGAGTGATTCCGAGAGCGAAGTTGAGGCTGAACGTGAAGAAGAGGTTGCAGTCGAAGATGCATCAAATGATTGTTTGATCAAAGCTATTGCCAGGATGGGTGCATGAGTGAAGATGGACATTCCAGTTTACAAGAGAAATCTGAATGCAGAGGAGCTTCTAGACTGGATTAGAGCTCCGGACACTTACTTCGACTATGAAGATGTCGAGGAGGACAAGAAAGTCAAGCATGCGGTCACGCGCTTGAAAGGACATGCAGCATTGTGGTGGGATGAACTACAAGCTAACAGACGCTGCAAGGGCAAGCAGAAGATCAAGAGCTAGGACAGGATGATCACAAAGATGAAGGCGAAATTCATCCTGAGAGATTATCAAATTACTCTGTTCAGGAGGATGCAGAACCTGAGACAGAAGATGATGACAGTGAAAGAATACACTGAGGAATTCTATAGACTGAACATCAGGGCAGGTCATCGGGAGAGCGATGATGAGAAAGTTGCCAGATATATGAATGGCCTGAGATATGATATCTAGGATGAGATGAGCATGGTTACCATCCGAACAGTGGAAGATGCTTATCAGATGGCTCTGAAAGCTGAGGAGAAGCTGAGCCAAAAGCAGAGTCAGAGGGGCCGAGGCAGAAGTCAGCCTAGAGGCAAAGCGGTTGCCCAGGAAAAATATCAGAAGCCCAAAGAGGAATGGAAGAAACCTTAGACTCAGACAGAGAGAGGTGGAACCTCATAGAGAGGGCCATATGTTGAACAAAGAGGACAACATAATGAACAAAGGGGAGATTATGCTGATAACAATACTTTTCCTCGTACCAGAGGCAGAGGAAGAGGTAGAGGTGGAGTAATCACATGCTTCACGTGTAGAAAGAATGGGCACAAGTCTTACGAGTGTCCAGAGAAAAAGAAGGACATTGGAGAAGCTCACATCACCAAAGCACAGAGGCGGGATGTTGAAGCCGAAGACGCAGAAGGTGGAATATCATTCATGATGCGAAAAGTCCTTTTGACACCCGAAAAGGAGGTGAAGAGTTCAGTCCAAAGGACCAGACTTTTTAGGACTACTTGCAAGACCAAGGACAGGGTATGCAAGGTCATAGTAGACAGTGGTAGCACGGATAATATCGTATCTACAGAGATGGTAGAGAAGCTGGAGCTGGAGATGATTGATCATCCAAGCCCCTACAGAGTTTCATGGCTACAGAATGGACACCAGGTAACTGTTACTAAACAATGCTTGGTTGAATTCAAGATAGGTGGATANATGTGATGTTATTCCTATGGATGTTTGTCATTTATTGCTGGGTAGACCATGGCAATATGATAGAAATGTGATTCATGATGGGCAAATGAACACATACACCCTAGAGAAGAATGGGAGGACACACATGTTGCTTCCAATTAAAGATAAGGAGGTGAAGCCAGAAGTAAGCAACACAGTACTTCTCATGAGTGGGAAGGAACTCCTTAATGAGGTGAAGAAGAAGGAGGATCCACAATTCTTTTTGGTCAAGAAACCGAGGATTGTTCTGACTAGCACAAGAGTGGATGATTTACCAGAGGAGATTCAGGAACTGCTGGAAGAGTTCGCTGACATCATAGTGGATGAATTACCTCATTCGTTACCACCAATCAGGAGTGTGAGTCATCATATTGACCTCATACCAGGAGCTAGTTTGCCGAATAAATCCACGTACAGATTGATGCCACAAGAGAATGAAGAAGTTAAAAGGCAAGTCCAGGAGTTATTGGACAAAGGATTAGTGAGGGAAAGCTTGAGTCCGTGTGTTGTTCCAACAGTACTCAGTTCGAAGAAAGATGGAGGCTAGAGGATGTGTACTGACTCAAGGGCGATAAACAAGATAACCATCAGGTATAGATTTCCATTGCCGAGGATGGATGATCTGATGGATTGCTTGAGTGGAGCAAAATATTTTTCAAAGATTGATTTGAAAAGCGGTTATCACCAGATTCGCATGAGAGAAGGTGATGAATGGAAGACAGCATTCAAAACCAACGAGGGGTTGTATGAATGGCTTGTTATGCCATTTGGCTTAACAAATGTACCGAGTACCTTCATGAGGTTGATGAACGAAGTCCTGAGGGAGTTCATCGGGAAATTTGTCATTGTTTACTTGGATGACATATTGATTTACAGTAAATCAGTAGTAGAGCACTTGAAGCATTTGGCTGCGGTGATGCAGAAACTACAGCGGGAGAAGCTGTTGATAAACATGAAGAAGTCCTCATTCATGAAGATAGAGCTCATTTACTTGGGGTTTGTTATTTCAGCAAATGAGTTGAGAATGGATCCAGATAAGGTGGAAGTGATAAAAAATTATCCATCACCGAAGAATATTTTCAAGGTGAGAAGTTTTCACCGATTGGCTAGTTTCTACCGAAAATTCATTAAGAATTTTAGTGGAATCAGTGCAGCGATGATGGATACAGTGAAGAAAAGACACAAATATTTTCACTGGACAGAAGAGGCTGAGAAGAGTTTCAATCTGTTAAAGAGGAAAATTACGAAACAACCAATTCTAGTGTTGCCTGATTTTCAAAAGACATTTCAGGTGAAATGCGATGCAAGCGGATTTGCAATAGGGGCAGTCTTAAGTCAAGAAGACAGGCCAATCACATATTTCAGCGAGAAGCTGAATGAGGCGAAAGTGAGGTACTCCACATATGATAAGGAATTTTATGCTATCATACAGGCATTGAAGAAATGGAGGCATTACTTGATACCCAAAGAATTTGTCTTGAACAGTGATAATCATGCATTGCAGTTTGTGACTCAACAGGAAAATTTGAATCAGAAACATGTCAAATGGGTTGAGTATATGCAGAATTTCACTTTTGTGATAAAACATATTTCTGGTACTGCTAACAAAGTTGTTGATGCTTTGAGCAGGAAGTGTTTGTTGTTGCAGAAGTTCAAAGTCAAAACGTTGGGTTTTGATGATCTTAAGGACATGTACGCTAATGATCAAGATTTCAAGGAAGTGTATGAGGCAGCTGAGAATCCAGTTCTCAGAGACTGGAGCCAATGGGCCGAATACATGATCCAGGAAGGATTGTTGTTCAGAGGCAATCAACTGTGTATTCCGAAATGCTCCATGAGGGAGAACTTGTTGAAGGAGAAACACAGTGGAGGATTGGCCATGACAAAACATTCGCGAAGCTAAATGAGTCATATTATTGGCCGGGAATGTGAGAAGATGTCAAGAGATCTGTGGACAGATGTAGAATTTGCCAGCATTAGAAGGGAAGGAAGCAGAATGCAGGTTTCTATCAACCATTGCCCATACCAGAAAGGCCGTGGGATGCGATAAGCATGGATTTTGTGTTGGGGTTGCCAAGGACACAAAGAGGATTTGATTCAATATTTGTGGTGGTGGATAGATTTTCCAATATGGCACATTTTATTCCATGTCAAAAAACCAGTGATGCGACTCACATTGCAAACTTGTTTTTCAAAGAGGTCATTCAACTTCATGGTTTGCCGAGGAGTATAGTTTCGGACAGAGATACGAAATTCATCGAGAATTTTTGGGGGACCTTATGGAAGAAGCTGGGAACTAACTTGGCGTTTAGTTCTGCGTATCATCCTCAGACGGATGGACAGAAAAAAGTAGTGAACAGAAGTATGGGAGACTTGCTGAGAAGCTTGGTGATAGAGCACCATAGCCAGTGGGACCATATTTTGCCACAGCCAGAGTTTGCGTACAATGACTCAGTGAATCGAAGCACAGGCCAGAGTCCATTTCAGGTTGTTTATGGCATGCAGCCAAGAGGAATTTATGAACTGAGGGATTCAGAACAGACTGCTACTAGGAGCGCTAGTGCAGAAGAATTCGCAGAGGCGATGAAAGAACTTCACAGCCAGGTGAAGGAGCGACTGTTGAAATCAGGCCAGGAGTATAAGCGTAGAGAAAATAAGCATAAGAGACAACTTCAGTTTGAATTTGGTGATCTGGTTCTGGCACATTTGAGAAAGGAAAGGTTCCCGAGGGGAACATACAATAAGATGAAGATGAAGAAAATCGGGCCATGTAGGGTCTTGAAGAAATGTGGGGCAAATGCTTACGAGATTGAATTACCCGATGGGATCGGAATTTCTCTGATATTCAATATCTCGGATTTGTACCCATATAAAGCTGGAGAAGTAGGAACTGGAGATGAGCAGCCAGTGATCCATTGGACGAAGCAGATGCCAATTGCAGAGAAGCCGCAGATGGAATGCATACTGGACAAGAGGATTGGTAAGAAGGCCAGGAGGAAAGAATACTTTGAGTATCTAGTCAAGTGCAAGAATCATCCAGTTGAAGATGCCAGCTGGGAAAGCGAAGCAGTGATACAGAAGCATGGACAGACCGTGCAGAAGCTCATGGATAGGAGCCCATGAAAGTTTTTAAGCGAGGGAGTATGATGCAGGAGCATTGCCAACACATCAAGCGAGCCAGCGCAGAAGTGGAAGACAGCTGGACAAGCCAGCACAAATTTTGAAAACACCTTGAAGATTGTTGCGCAAACATTAATGTGGAGATTTAATGAAGTGCACTTGTATATTGTAAATGGACCTTGAGCGGATTTCTCTCGTCCTTAGTAGATAAGAGGCATCTAAGATAGTTAATGCAAGTAGGTAGAATTTAATTCTAGATTAGACTGTTTCTAGAAGCGCAAGAGGGAAACGGGATATAGACACCCTCATTGAGTATTGTATCATTAGTTAGAATCATTTGAGCAAGAGAAGCAGAGAGCTGTGTGAAGAACACCCATGTATAGACATTTGAATTAATAGAAGAGAGATTGATTCAGATTCATGGTTTTGTGTCTGTTCTCTGTGTATTGATGTTGATATGCTCATGAATGTTTGCTTCCTGTTATACATTTTATTTTATATGTTGTGTATATGATTTCATGTCTGAATTGAAGTATGAGAGGAAGAAGGAATGAGTTTCAATTGTTTCTCTATTTGAGCCAGAGAGTTCCTGCAAGGAGTGCAGTGGAAGTGTCCGCAGGGAGTGCATTGACAGAGGGTTCAGATAGAGATAGCTTTTGTTCTCATTCATCCCAGAAGTGCAGTTGGACACAGAAGTCGTGCAAGGAGTGTGCAGGCTGAGGGAAGTTCAAGGTTGCGAACCTAAGCGAGAAGTGAAGGAATGCTGTTGCAGGTGTGCGCAGAGTCGAGGGAGTTTAACACTTAGACGTGGTTGAAGATTTGCCACAAGGAGTGTGTGCAAGAGTTTTCCTGAAGGACTTGAAGGTCATGGGAAAATCTCAGGAGGGGTAGGCCTTCAAATTTTTTGAAGGACAATGCAGAGGAGTCGTGCCTTGGAAGTTTGCAGAAATGTCATAAGTTTGCACACAGGGTGATGAGTTGATAGAAGGATACTTGGTTATTTGCAGGAATCGCCAAAGAAGAAACGAACGGTCGGTATTCTCCGAGGAGAATTCGCGATAATCCGAGGGCTGTTAGATCTTGCAGAGGTGCAGGGGAGATACAATGGAGTATTCTCTGCAGGCTAAAATCTCAGGAGGGCAGAGCTGTTAATCAGGACCACGAGGATCGTTGGATCGACACATATATCATGGATCAGGGTTTCGTGGATTGAAACTCCAAATTCTTGTAACGGGAATCGCGATATTGCGATACGCGATATCTTGACGGGTACTATCACAGTGTGGGGCCACAGGAATTGGTGGAGGACAGGTGGAACGAGTCATTGGAGTTTCATGGCGAGAAGTCCCGAACTCACTGCATTAGGATTCGCGATACCGCAAACTTTGAAGTGCCGATGGAGTGAAGCGGCGATTGAATAGTCCATTCGCACGTGTGTCGGAGTTTCAGCGCATCGGGACTCGGGAGTCGGAGAATCGAGTTGCTCGACACTGCGAGTGCCAAACTTGCGATAGGAGAAATCCTGATAGGAGAAGGGAGAGGTCAGTGTTGACTTGTATTGGTGTTCGGGGATTCGTAAAACAAACCCTCGACCACTGACCTTTGAACTCATGAAGTCATGAGTTTTGATCCTCCGATTTGCAAAGGAAAGGGGATCGCACGAAGATTTCTATGGGTGCAGATTTCCCGATAGGGAAATAGAGGAACCTTTGAGTTCTTCGGGCCGAGTGGAAGAGAAGATCCTGTGTACATGAGGACCATCCGACCTGCGGGTGGTGAAGGGGTTGCGTTGCTATCATACTGGAAGTTGGTGCTTCCATCCAGTTGGTGTTAGAACACAAAGGGAGTTGGTGCTTCCTTCTAGTGGGTGCTAGATCAGAAACGAGAGAGTTGGTGCTCTCAGCAAGTTGTTTCTTGTAAAACAGAGGTGGTAGACTCAAAAGGAGTTGGTGCTCATAATAATGATAATGTATAGAAAATAAAGATTAGTTATCATATCAAGAAGAAGAGGCTTTCTCCCTTTATGGGTTTCCTTAGGAATATTTGTCTCTGTGTGTTTCATGTGTGTGATTGATGGTAAATACTCTATTTCTTAATTCACTAAATTATTGTGATCATCATTGATTGTTTTGTAATGATATTAAAAATGGGCATAATTGTTTAAGCACATCAACAACTGATTCACCCCCCCTCTCAGTTGTCTAACATTCTTTGCATAGCTCAAAGTCCTTTTTCTCCAATGTGTCCCATCCTCTTTTTCCATATCCTAGTCGGGTTGATTTCGTCATGTCTTTTTGAGTCGATTTGAACCAACTTAGGTTGAGTTGAGTCGAGTCGAGTCACAGTCGAGTCGATTTTAGGAGAAACGATGTTTTTTCATGCAGTCGAGTTGACAATCCCTAACATCTTGTACAGGGTGCTAATCAGAACTCCCTTCATTAAGACCATCACAACTCTAACCATCTTGCAGGAATCCTTCTGAAACAAAGTATGCACACCTGCATCACTCATCGTGTTGATAGATATCAGGTTTCTTGCCAAACCCAGAATGTGTAGCACACCTGGAAGGGTCCTTTTCCTCCCATCCTACAGTGTTGGTCAAGCTCTTCCCCATCCAACAATTTTGGTTGTCGAGTTGTCCCTCAAGAACACATCACTCCCATCATATTGTTCATATTACATAACCATTCTTTATGTGGTGTCATATGATAGGATTCTCCTGAATTTATCAACCAAACATCTTGCTCCGACTGTGTACTAGTCAAATCTAGGTACACATCACCTCCCTTGTCTGAGGTCGTCTTTCTTTATGTCGATTCCTTCTCATTATATCTAACACTGAATTTTGTTTCCTTCGACTTACAATCCTTTTTATAATGCCCATATTTACCACATTTCCAACATCTTCGTGTCTACTGAACCGGGGATTTAGATCTACCCTTCGACTTAGACTTTCTACCGGAGAATATTCCTTTATCTCTATCTACTGGTCGACCTCTCACTACTAGAGCATCTTTTTTCAATCCTTCCATGTTTTTTCTTCTCTTTTCTTTCAAAAACAAAGAAGAAGCCACATCCTCTAGTGTTAGAGTGGTTGTATTACTCCCAATAGCCACGACTAAGCTATCCCAGGAGTCTGGAAAAGAAAATAATAGGATTATACACTTCTCCTCAACAATGATATTTATATCCAAAGATGATAACCTACTTAAGATGATATTAAACACATTTAAATTCTCGGTCATCGAATTGCCATCACTCATCCTCAGAAGATACAATTTCTTTCTGAGAAACAACTTATTTACCAAAGATTTCGACTGGTATAAGCTTCCCATCTTTTCCCATAGTTTCTTACCTGAATATTCACCAGAGACATTCAACAACACTGAATCTGCAAGACAAATCCGAATCATGCTTCTTTCTCTTCTTTTAAATTTCTCCCATTCTCCCGTTGACATGCCTGTCGGCTGGGTACCTGGACAAATCGTTGTTGATTGTTCTCGATCTACAAGAATATATTCCATTTTAAGCTTCCAAATCTCAAGATTTTTGCCATTGAATATTTTTATCTCTATTCTAGAACTGCTCACCATTCTTTACCATGATCTTTAAAACAATTTATGACTTACGACTCTTACTGTACCTAGGGTTTAGTTCTCATATTCAAGATTTGATATACTCGCCAAAGCATAACACTACTATGATAACTAACTTTTCAACGCATAACTAAGCTCTGATACCACATGTAAGGAAATTAAAGACACTTCCATACTAATCCTAGCAGAAGAGAAGAAAAAATTAATAAAGAAAGAAAATGGCATAAGAAATCACACAGTACACCGAGATTTTACCCTAGAAACCCTTAACCGAGAAAACCAACATTCTTTTGAGTGTTCTAATCTCATGTTGTCTTATTCATTAAGAATAAAAGGTTACATGTCCAACCTTGGTACACACCTAAGACATAATCGACATCATACCCTATTGCAAAGGAAAGAACACTCCTGCAACCAATTCGACTTATTTATGGATAACCAACAACCTACAATTACACATGCATTAACATGCAAAAGTGAAATCTATGATTACCTTACAAAAATAACCTTTACAACCTTACAACATGCCTCTTTATAGGATTTACAAAAGGAAAAAACCTAAATATTGGTGCCCAAAAATGGTTACAAATCCATGCATATCATTGGCTACAAATCCTATAAATCTTGGTTTTCTTTTACAATCGAATCCAAGTCAGATTTACCATTTGACTACTAGTCAGCCTCCATTCTGTCTCTATTTGGTCGTCTCACTCTTGCACTTTGAGCTCTTGTTGGTTGACTTGTCATCGATACCTTTGACTTCAACTTTACCCGATCGACTCCCTGGACCTTTGACTTGTTGTTTATCTACCTCGACTTCGACCCGTTGTCGATCCACCAAGACTTCAACTTGTTGTCAATCCACCTCGACTTCGATCATCAGTCGATTCACCTCAACTATACTTTCAATGAAAATAATATAAAAACCCAACAACCAATTGCATGAAGACCTCTGACTTTCATCCCAACCATAAACTATGTTTCTCATAAACTCTCAGCAGTAGGGCACCCTGGAGGTGTGGCTAAAAATCCACCAAGGAAAAGGATTCCTAAACTAGGATAAGTTCTAATAACAACATAAATGCTCAGACTAAGGTACCAACTCTAGAAACTATTCTACAGCCTCTCATTCCCCATAACTTGTCCCACCTTGGGAAGTGTTCCCCTTCTTTGCTCAATAGTCCTTTGGATACCCCACTTCATTTCTAGGGCTTCAAGAACATGTCATAAAGGAAGTCTCATAGCTCTTTAGATCTAGCATAGCACACAAAGAAACAATTCCCAACAATTCTCTGACCTAGAGAGAATGCCCACAAGCCTGACAACCCACTTCTTCACGATACACACATGCCTGACAACCTACTTCATCTGTTCAAATTACCTAGTGTATGTAAGGTACCAAATGTAATATTATATGTAAAAATGAGAATATTCAACATACATCAATGGAGCAACAAAATATTGAGAAGATCAATACTAGAAATAATACCTTTATTCAAAGAAAGAAATGTCCACTTGTCTATTTGAGGGGGAAACCTCTAGCAGAGGAGATATCTATTACAATAATTCTCAAGAAATGCTTTCTCATGCTTCCTACTCTTCTAAAGAAAATTCTAGAGGAAGATATTTCTAGAAGCAAAAGCTTCTATTAGGTCTTCTTACATTGACTTGTTCATATTTATTAAATAGGCCTTATTAACTAATGTTAACCTTTATTGCATGGAAAATATATTATTCTATCTACATGAGGGGTTAGGTCCCTAACATTCCCTCCCACTTGAAAAATATTCTTGTCCTCAAGGATTAAGATGAGGAAACTGCTGCAAAATGGTAGTCATCTCCTAGGTGGCATCTTCTGGTGGAGTATCCTTCCAGTGAACCAAAAATTCTTGGATGGTGCACTAATGGAGACACCACTCTCATTGGTCCAATATGACTTGGGGCTACAACCAAATGGAACCTTTTTCATACAAATATGGTAGGTTGGTCTAGGTGTGGCAATTGGTGCCATTCACTTACTTTAGGCATGAGACATGAAAAATAGGATGTAGCTTGGAGTGAATGGGAAAAGATAAAATATAGGCCACCAGCCCCATGCATTTGAGAATATTATAAGGACCATAAAAATTTGGTGCAAATTTCTGACACTGATGGGATTTGAGTGAAGTTTTCTTGTACAGTTGGAGATGGAGAAACACCCATTCCAATTCAAAAAATTGACGTTCAGTCCAACGACCTTGATCTGCCTCTTGCTTCATGTGGTTTTGATCCATTACCAAATTTTATTTGAGAGTATGGAGATTTGTCATGCAGATGGTAAAATTGTGGTTGACCTCCTTAACCTTGGATACACCCATCATGTATGGGAGAACCGATGGCAGATTTTGTCCATAGATTTCTTGAAAAGGAGTCATGCAAGTGGAAGTATGGTAAGAGATGTTATACCACCATTCAGCTAGGGGTAACCACTGAACCCATTGATGTTGTCTATTGGATAAAAAAAACCTCAAATATGTTTCCAAACACTTATTGATCTCTTTCATTTGGCCATAAATATTGGCATTATAGGTTGTGCTAAGATGCAATTGAGTTCCCTGGAGCTTGAATAATTCTTGCTAGAAATTGTTGGTAAAAGTGGGATGATGGTCAGAAACAATAATATGAGGCATTCCATGGAGTTTGAAGATTTTATCCATAAAAAATTGAGCCACTGTGGATGTTGTGAATGGTTGTTTAAGGGAATAGAAATGAGCATATTGGGAAAGACGATCCACTACAACTATGATGACTAAATTATTTACTAATTTGGGTAAGCCAATAATGAAATCCATAGAAATATCAATCCAAATAGTTTGTGGAAGCGAAAGTGGTTGGAGTGTACTAGGATGTTTGACAATGTCTCCCTTATTCTATTGACATGTATCACATTTAGACACAAAGTTGCATATGTCCTATTTCATACTGAACCAAAAGAAATATCATTTGAACCATCCATAAGTTTTGGTAAAACCTGAATGGCCCGTTGTAGATGCAACATGAAAATTAGAGATAACCTTGGATTTAAGGGATGATTGTTTGCTTAAATACAAGTTTCCTTTATAGAAAAAAATATCCATTGTGCCAAGAGTACCATGGAGTAGCTTTGGGATCCTATTGAAGTCTTTGGATTAGGATGGAAATTTAGGGGTCTGGCAACCATTCCTGTTGAACAACTTGAAGCTAGTCAACGACAATGAAAGACAGGGAAATGATAACTTGAAGTTTGGGGTGTACCAGGGGTTTCTCAATTACTTGAAAGGAATGGAGTTGGGAAATGATTCTAGAATGACCTTTTTTGAGTAACGTTTTGTAGGATTAAACCACAATCCAAGACCTAATTGTGAGAAGAAAATACTACACTAGATCATTTCAAAAGAGAGAGAGGAGAGAGAAAAATAGAATCAATCTTCACACATAAGAGACTAATAAACCAAATCTAGTCACCATGTATTAATCCTTGATAATGAGTACAATATACAGGATTGTCCACATGAGGACTAATTTGCACTAGGCTAGGATTTCCATTTTCATGCTCAAGTAAAAAGGTAACTTCTCCCAACAACAACAATTAACTAAAGTCAAAAGTTGCTAATAATAAGAAAATGTCAAAAATATAGGTGAGAACTTAGTGAGAGCTCTACATGAAGTCAACATGCATTCCATAATAGAAAAAATCCCCTAGAATAAGACTAGAGTCCAAGAATGGAACTAAAGTCCTAACTGAGTGAGAATTTGCTAATTATGGAAAGTCAATAAATAAGTGAATTGAGTTAACTCCAAGTATTAGATGGGTAATTTTCACTTCCCTAGGAGGCTAATATTCTTACTAAAGTGCATTATATAGCCATGAAATATGAAATATCTCCTAAAATTAAGGAAATAAGAAGTATCTCCTAAAAATAGGAATTTGTCTAATGGTGTCTAAAAATAGGAATTGTCCTAATGGTAGTTAAAAAATAGGAATTTTACTAATGGTGGTTTATGAGCCAATGGTTTTGGAAACCCATGGTATTACATATAGGAATCCACTGACTAAAAATACACATGTTATCAATAACAGTCCTCCTAAATAGTAGAAAAAAATGGAAAAAATAAGTATGTCACTATGTATGTAGCTGAGAATGTACCCCAAAACCCCCCTAAAACACAACAAGGTTGTGCAAAATGATGAGACCCGAAAATATCAAGACATGTTAGGTACTCGTGTACAAGTATAGATGCATAACAACTGAACAAAAGTGAGGTAAAGAGGGAAAACCCAGTGAGAACAAAAACCCCCTCTCAAAATATGCTCCTAACAAGAAAATAATGCTAACATGTTCAGTTGCTAAGACGATGTATCCCTCACTCCTAGAATGTACCTCAATGAGAAAAAAAATTATTCAATGAAAGGCTTTATGAATATGTCTTCCACCTTCTCTGAATATGGACAATACTGCATATCAATGACTCAATCCTGAATTTGTCCTCGAATAAAGTGCATATGAAACTCAATGTGCTTGGTACATTTCCTCTGAACTAGGTCTCTACACAGCTTGAGAGTAATCTGATTATCACACCATATAACTATCGTACGATTAAAATGAATTCCAAACTCTATAAGAAAGTGTTACAACCAAATAGCCTGAGTAGTAACATTCACTTCACCCCTATACTCTACCTCTGCTGATGATAAATACATTGTTTATTTCTTCTTACTTGACCAACAGATAGGTCCTGATCCAAGGTAGAGGACATATCTCGAAGTGGACTTTTGATTAGTTCTATGTCCTACCCAATATGAGTCTATGTAACCAACAAGATCGCGTTGCATAGTGTATACCAATACTAGTAGTCCCCTTGACATATTTGTGAATCCTCTTTGATTCCTTTCATTGAAGCTCATGAGGATCCTGCATGTACCTAGAAATTGATCTAGTTTCATAAGAGATGTTTGGTCGATAGTGTGCAAGGTAGAGAATACTCCCCACCAATTGACGATATCTACTACAATCAACCAAAGGTGATGCACCAACATCCTCTGGTCTAGCCCATGACTGAAAGGGTGTTGGAGATTGCTTGAAATATGTCACCTGAAACCTATCAAGTTGATCTCTAACATACTTGGAATGATACATATTGATTCCTAAATGATTTTGGTTGATTTCAAGACCAAGAAAGTAATGTAATAGTCTCATATCTGTCATAGAAAACTTGTCATGCAAATCGGTCTTCACTGCAGCAATGGAGGAGGTTGAGCTCCTAGTGATGAGTAAATCATCTACATATAGAACTATCAATAG
Organism: Picea mariana; assembly: GCA_032191745.1. NCBI lineage: Eukaryota > Viridiplantae > Streptophyta > Pinopsida > Pinales > Pinaceae > Picea > Picea mariana. The sequence continues at coordinate 38,368 of JASDQU010588752.1, forward strand.
AAGAGAATCTATTTTCCTCATCATATACACATTAGGATCTGAAATACATCTAATGAAACCTCTAAAGAAAATATAAGAGTCCATTTTAGCATACCATGCCCGAGGTGCTTGCTTAAGTCCGTACAATGACTTCCTCAACCTGGAAACTAATGATGGATCCCGAAAATATCCCTCTGGATTCTCCATATATATCTCCTCATTAATATCTCCATGTAATAATTTAGTCTTCACATCTATATGTTGTACCTCCAACTTTCTAGCTATTGCAATAGCTAAAGTTAACCGGATGGAATCAATCTTGGCAACCGGTACAAAAGTATCCTCATAGTCAATTATTTGTACCGATGAGAAACCTTTAGCTACTATCCAAGACTTATAATTTGTAATGTATCCATCAAAAAAACTCTTTGTCTTGAAAATCCACTTACATCTAACAAGATTCTTGTTGGAAGGTAGAGGAACAAACTCCCATGTGTTGTTCTCTATCAGGGAATTGTACTCCTCTTTCATAGCTTCCTCCCAATGGGGGTTTCCTTTAGCCTCTACATAAGACTGAGGATTTGATCCATGTACCATATAAAAATAAATAGTAAGAAATGGATCCATGGTAGTAAAATGTTTCAAAGGCTTCACAAACTGAGATTTGGTTCTCCTTGGATCGACATGATCACCCACTAGATCACATGTTGCCTGAAGAGTATTTTGTGCCCATCATGGTCGATGCTCTGGACCTGAAACTTATTGATGATGATCAGAAATATCATATATATATAAATAATATATCCTATCATAAATATGAATGGAATAATTCTCATGAAGTTTCACAACTAGTGGTGGTGGAGATGGAGGTGTGGACTGCTCTGGAAGTACCTATGAAGGACCCCCTTCAAACTTAACTCTCCTTTGAATGAATAGTGTATTTGAAGTAGTATACAATAACTTGTATCCCTTCACCCCCTCTGTGTATCCAACACAAATACACTCCTTACTCTGAGATTCCATAGCTTTCCTCCTATCGAAAGGGATCCTAGCCCATGCATGAGAACTGAAAATTCTAAAGTGAGTGATTTCCGATTTATTCTCTCTCCAAGACTCATATGGAGTGACTCCCTTGACTGATTTATGAGTAAATCTATTCTGAATGTAGGTTGCATAGTTGATAGCTTCATCCCATAACTTTGGAGGTATTTCTCTAGCCTACAACATATAGTTGGTCATCTCTTTCAATGCCCTATTCTTTCTCTTCGCTACCCCATTTTGTTGTGGAGTATATGGAACTGTGTGTTGCAAATCTATACCTTATTTTGAAACAATATTCTCAACATCCTTTTTCACATACTCCCCTCCATTATCTGTACAAAGCTTCTTAATCCTTTTCCCTATTTGGTTTTCAACTAGATATGCTTGAAATATTTAGAACACTCAAAGAACTCAGATTTTAATTTGAGAAAGTAGACCCATGTATATATTGAAAAATCATCAATGAAAGTAAGAAAATACTTAGATTTATTGATCGATGGGTGTGGGAAAGGACATGTAATGTCACTATGAACCAAATAAAGAAGTGATGATGTCCTCCATGCTTTACCTGTGTTGAACGTCTCCTCTAGATTTTTCACTAGTATGCAACCTTGACAAACTCCATCTGTGTATTGAATGTTGGGTAATCCATCTACCATTCCACCCTTACTAAGTTGATATAAATATTTAAAATTCAGATTCCAAAACCTCCCATGCCACAACCTGGAATATTCATTAGCATGTATTAGAAGAGATACATAATCGGATTTATGAGTGAAGTGAGCGAAGATGTACAGCATGGAATGGTGATTAACCTCACCAACGACAATTTTTGAACCACCTGACAAGTCGGAAATAATAAATGAGTCTGGAGTGAAATCCACCTTCTTCCCTGAAACTGAAAGAGAGATTTGATAGATGGAGAGACAATTCACTGAAATCTTTGGAACATGAAGTACATCTTGAAATAATCCATGGTCTAGATCAACTCTACCCCTACTGCACACCTCTGTAGGAGAATCATCTCTCATGAATATCGGTAGTGCAGAACAAATCTCCAAGTATGAGAAAAGTATATCCAATGAGGCCATGTGATGGGTAGCCCCTTAATCAAGCAACCAAGCATTAGGAGAAGAATAAATAACAAGTAATTCTTGACCATTACCTCTTTCTGATGATGGATTTTTCCTTGCATAATCTAGAATAAAATCCTCGAGGTGATGTTTCTCAAGTGTTTATGCCATGAGATCTATGGTCTTTTTCATGCAAGAACTATCAAGATGGAACCCCCTATTACAATAGGAAAAATTTGTCTTCTCCTTATTTCCTTTTGATTCCTTGGAACTCAAACTCTCATCTGTGGAATTTTGTTTACCTTCCTTCTTATTTTCTTGGTCCTTCTTACCCTTTCTCTTCTACTTATTCTTCTTTGAACTTCCTTGAGCTATAAGTGCATGCAGATTGGAATTATCAAGTGCCCCTATTTGGATGAACTTTTTTTTCTCATGGATAAGTGACTCCATGAAATCATCTAGGGATGTAATCTTCCATGTAGACTCCATATCTAACCTAGTAGTATGAAAATAAGAAGTGCAGACAAAATACTCTGGTCCTAGTTTTGTTAGAATTGAAAAGATTAGGTGTTCATCTTTCTTATCAATTCCACAAGCCTTAACTTGAGAAATAAAAGTTTTAAAATTACAGAAGTAGTCTTGTAGGGTATCAAAATATCTTGGATTCAATGCCTTTATATCATTCTCCAGTTGGTGATCTCTTAGATTTTATTTATTTCCTAGAAAATACTTCAACTTTTTCCGATCATCGTTAGGAGTCCTGCAAGTATCGACATGAAAGAGGAGATATGGAGATATGATCAAGAACAATATCCCATAGGATTCATCCATTATATTGGAGTATTGTTATTTCTCTATGGCTGAATTAGGCTCGACCTTAGTCCCCATTGTGATCCTATACAAACACTTTCTTCAAAGTAGAAGCTCTATCTTGGGCTGCCACTCAAAGTAGTTGAAGGGTGTCAAAATAACTGAAGAATATGGTTGATCCATAGCTCTCTATGGGATGTCCAATATAATCTATAAACCTGCAATAAATGTGAATACTACCTCACAATAATGGCTCTAATACCATGTAGGATTAAACCACAATGCAAGACCTAATTGTGAGAAGGAAATACTACACTTGCTAATTGCAAAAGAGAGAGAGGAGAGAGAAAAATAGATTCAATCTTCACAAATAAGAGACTAAGAAACCAACTCTAATCAAAATGTATTAATCATTGATAATGAGTACAATATATAGGACTCTCCACATGAGGAGTAATGCGCACTAGGTTGGGATTTCCATGTGCATGCTCAAGTAAAAAAGTAGCTTCTCCCAGTAGAAACAATTAACTAAAGTCAAAAGTTGATAATAGTACGAAAAGGTAAAAAATATAGGTGCGAAATTAGTGAGAAATATACATGAATTCAACACGCATTCCATAATAGAAAGAATCTCCTAGAATACGACTAGATTCCAAGAATGGAACTAAAGTCCTAACTGAGTGAGAATTTTCTAATTATGGAAAGTCACTAAATAAGTGAAGTGAGTTAGCTCCAAGGGTAATATGCACTTCCCTAGGAGGATAATATTCTTACTAAAGTGCACTCTATAGCCATGAAATAGAAAATATGTCCTAAAATTAAGGAAATAAGAATTATCTCCTAAAAATAGTGATTTTCCTAATGGTGGATAAAAAATAGGATTTCGCCTAATGGTAGCTAAAAAATAGGAATTTTCCTAATGGTGGTTTATGAGCTAGTGGTTTTGGAAACCCATGGTATTTTCCCATGGTATTACATATAGGAATCCACCGACTAAAAATAGACCTGTTGTTAATCCCTAAATGGTGGCTCATTACCCCTTAATTGGGGCATATTATATTAGTAATGTTATTTATTTATGTCGGCTTTAGTCCAATTGTTGTAATTATACCTCCTAGTCTCCTATATATACCAAGGAGACATTTTCATTTTGAATCATCTTGTAATTGTACATTTATGTGGGAATAAGGAGGTTTCCCCCTCGAAGAGGATTATTATATGAATTTATCTCTTTTTCAAGGCGTTGAGTACCTATTCTAAGGTTTTTCTATGCTATATTGATATTTGGTTCTTAACATATGGTATCAGAGCTCGAGGTCTTGGGGTTTCTCTGCTACATCTGAGACACCTTGGAATTTTTTCTATAACTTGTTTTCTACAATGTTTCAGAAGGAACAGCTTGGAGGATATTTAGTAGACGGATCAGGGTACGTTGGGTTAACATTTCATCTCCTGAGGCCTTATACTTTTAGAGATACAGCCTGTGAAAGGTAGGGTGCTGGAATCATCCTGAACTTAGTCATTCCAGATTTTTCATTGTAAAAAATTTTTCCGTAACGTTTCAGACCCTGAACTTTGGAGGCTATTCACATAAATTAATAAGGTATATTTGGTAAAACGTTCATCTTCTGTTTCATCTTACATTTGTAGATACACCCTGTGGATGATAGGGTATCTGACTAGTCCAATTGACTAGTCTCAAGAAGGTGTTCCAGGTAAAACAATCACAACTTCTTCCTAGAGTATCCAAATTGAGTGAGACCAGTTTCATTGGATAGTGGATAGTCTGTAGTATTTCTGGTATGACTATAATATTTTTATATCAATTATATTGTGTGGGGAACGCTATACAAGTGAGATACCCTGGAAAGGCCAAAAATCAGCAAGTTGTGGGAAAGTTACCATAAATCTCACTTGGCACATCCAATTTTGATCAAACCTGTCGAATTGCAGAGAAGAAATATTAGAGAATTAAAAAAAATAAAAATCATACCCAGAAGGGTCAAAACTTTGGAGATACAATTGAAGAAAGATTGTCTAGCAGAACCACCTCAAAATCAAGGTTCAAAAGTGATACTTGGCCAACATGCCACCCAAAAAGGGAACTTCTACACCAAATAAGCCTCCAGACAATCCTAATTGGACTCTTTATGACGGTGAAGAAATGCGTAGGGACATAAATGATTTACAAAAGAAGATAGTAAAAAAAGATGAACTACAAGAGATGGAAGCTAAGTTGGAGGCAAAGATGGATGGTTTAAAAGAGGAGATCATGGAAGGATTGAAAATTTTCATAATAGAGAGGACACCTGAAAGTGAAAATGTATCCCATGAAATTTGTGATGAGGACACAAGGAAGGTGAATCAATAATGGAGAAACTCTAACTTTGGGTTGAATACCAACCACGTTCCTAAGATTGATATGAGTAAGTTTGATGGCAAGGACCCTATCACATGGATACTTCAGATGGGGCAATTATTTGATATACGTAATGTGCCACATACACAAAAGGTATGAATTTATTCTTTATATTTAGAACCCAATCAGTTTGTATGGTATAGATGGCTTTGTTCTCGCAAATCACTCGTCACTTGGACAATTTTCATGGAAGAAATTATAGCACACTATGAGGATAAAAGGAACAATACCTTCTTTATCCAATTGATAAATCTCAAGCAAAAGGGTTCAGTTACAGAGCACATTGAGAACTTCCAAATATTGAATATAAAGGTAATAGATATTCCAACTGAGCACTTGATTGATGTATTCATAGGAACTTTAAGAGATAAAATTCAACATGAGGTTCTCCGTTGGGAACCCAAATCATTGGAGAATGCATTTAGGGTGGCAAAAAATGTTGAAAGTAAAAATATGGCTATGACTACTAGAAGGACCAATCCTAACATCTATAGAGAGAATAATGCTCCTTCTTCTAAAACACCTCAACCTACAAGGTTGACACCTCAACAATTGGAGAAAAGAAAAGAAAAAGGTTTATGCTTTAATTGTGACAGCAAGTACAGTAAGGGACATAAGTGTGGTGAGAAGAAATTATTCTACATAGATTGTGAAGAGGAAGAAGAACATGAACCATCTCAAGATGAAAACGTAGAATCAATTTCGTCTGAAGAGTTGACTCCCACGATATCACGTAATGCATTGACTGGAATTAGCACTCCTCAAACCCTCAAGATCGAAGGATATATCAAAAAGAAAAAGGTAATAGTCCTAATTGATTCTGGCAGTACTCATAATTTCATTCACTATAAATTAGCCAAATATCTCAATTGCTTTGTATATCCAGCACCAGAGTTTCAAGTAATGATTGCAGATGGAGGAACTATCAATTGCTCAGGAAAATGCAATAAGATCAATCTTACTATGGGGGAATATGTAATGAATAGTCCAATGATTGCTATACCCATGGGTGGTGTTGATGTTGTACTAGGAATCCAATGGTTACAATCATTAGGAACACTGGCTTTTAATTTCCAAGGACTTTACATGAAATTTTCAATGAAAGGAAAAGAAATTGAGTTAAGAGGTATCACAAAGAAACCCGGTAAGGTGATAAGCTCTAATGAAATGACAAAATTATTGAAAAAGGGGCATCAAGGTGTTATTGCACAACTATGCTCACTATATGTTCAAACATCTAAGCCATCTATTACTCTAGATCTCCAAGGGATCATTGATAACCATTCCAAAGTATTTGAAGATAATCCCAAAGGTATTCCACCCACTCGAAATAATGATCATAATATTCGCCTAATTCCTGGGAGTGTTCCTCCTAACATCAAGTCATACAAATACCTTTATGCCCAGAAGAGTGAAATTGAGTGCATGGTTGAAGAAATGTTAGATGCTGGCATTATTAGACCTAGCCAAAGTTCTTACTCTGCACCGGTGGTAATGGTATTCAAGAAAGATGGCTCATGGCGTATGTGTCCAGATTATAGAGAGATCAACATGATCACTATTAAAGATAAGTTTCTCATTCCTATCATTGATGAATTGTTAGATGAACTACATGGATCAATCTATTTCACAAAGTTGGATCTTCGTTCAGGGTATCATCAGATTAGAATGAAGGAAGAAGATATCCCAAAAACAGCATTCTGAACTCATGAAGGCCATTATGAATTTTTGGTCATGCCTTTTGGCCTTACAAATGCACCTTCCACATTCCAAGGGTTGATGAATTCCATTTTCAAGC
>JASDQU010588752.1:46630-64698 GCA_032191745.1 Picea mariana
GTAAAAATATAAGGGGAGTTGTTGCGGCCCAACACCAGGTTGCGATAGAGTTTCTCTTGAATATTGACACATATATTGTCACATAGATCCACTTTGTATTGGTCTGTGGCTATGTCTTGTCATCTTGTAGATCCATAGTGTATTTTTCGTGGCTACAATCAGTTCATGTCATGGAAGTATAGATCCATGTTGTATGTTTGGTGGCTATACTTTTTGTCAATATAATTATGGATCTGCAGTGTATTCTATGGCGGTCATACCTGAAAAAGTCCTTATCACTCAAGCATAGATATGCTTGCCTCGGGTTTGAAACATGTCATAATATTTGTTTGATGGTTGTGTGAAGCTTTTTCGAGCCTCTCTGCGTCCATACCCTTGCTTGAAAAAGTCTACAAAGTACTTTAGTCATCATCTTATTTTGACTTTGCACTTTGGGGGGCAATCTATTACACATCAAAATTACTCACTTCAATAGTGTCGCAAGTGTCGTCATTACAAGTGTTGTAAGTGTCGCATATTGTCCGCAAGTGTCGCATATTGACCACAAGTGTCGCAAGTGTCGTAAACATCATACTGTCATCTTTCCTATGTCGTGCCTCTAACAACATCATAAGGACACTTGAGACACCTCAAAGACTAGTTTTGAAGAAGAGAAATCAATTGACAAGGAGTACAAGCCTTTTGCCACTGAAAAAGCCACTCAAAAGTCAATTTTTGGAAGGGAGCTCTCCCCTATGCTCTGTTAGGGAGAGTTGGTGCTTTGTACCCTCTTCTAGGGGAGCGTTCCAATGCTCTGTGTCCCTTTTGAGGGAGGCTGGCCTTTTTTAGGCAAAATTTGGTTTGTTGAAGGAAATCAGGAAAGAATCCCCTAAATCTCTTAAGGTAGTTGGATTCGAATATGAGTTCAAGGCATGGTATTAGGGAATATCCACGACTGAAGGAGATGAATCCTAAACTTACCAAAAATATCTCTCAAGTGGTTGGGTCTCTCAAAGCCTATATAAGGAGGCCTTCTCATGGTGAAAGTAGACATGAAAAGATTGGAGGTATGAAACCTATGATATCATAGGCAACATACAGTACGTAGATGGAGATTGAGAATTACACCAAACTTATGATCCCATAAGTGATATGTCATTGAAGAATAATCAGTATTTATTACTTGAGAAAAGGGGTTGGACAAGGAGAGATGGAAGAAGCTGTTGCACCTTCATCAAAGGATTGTAAGTACTCTTCATTTGTTCTCATTAATATGCATACATGCTTGACCTGTTTCTTTCAAGTTTATGTTTGTTCCACATGAACTTGTCTTCAATAGATAGATCTGTATTTGAGCTAATCTCAGTAGAATAGGAAGCTTGTTGTATCTTTTTTTGTTCTACAAGACCTATCGAGGAGCTTGGGATTGAAGCTCAACTTGGACTTTGTNATTAGCTTAATTAGATCTAAAAGGATGTCAGTGACCAATGATAGCACCCTTTCTGTCTTGGTTTTAGGGGTCTAGATACCAAGAGGGAATCCGCTTGTCCACAGGAGGATTTACCTGTAACAACCACCAAGCATGTTCCTTTCCTTTTCCATCAACGTTATTTTCATTCTCTCAGCAAATCCATTTTTTTGTGGGGTATATGGTGTGGTATTTTGGCATGCTATGCCACACTACTTATAGAATTGATCAAATTCATTTCCATAGAATTCACCACCATTGTAAGTTCTCATCACTTTAATCATATTCTCTGTCTGGTTTTCCACAAGAGATTTAAACTCCTTAAATCTCTCAAAAACCTTTGATTTCTTCCTCAAGAAATATATCCATGTCTTCCTGGAAAAATCATCTATGAAGGAGACATAATACAGGGATCCACCAAGTGAAGACACAGTAACCGATCCAAACACATCACTGTGCACCAGTTCTAGAATCCCATTTTCTCTTGTCACTCCAGATGGGAACCTCACTTGACTTTGTTCTCCATATATGCAATGTTCACAAAAGTCGACTTCTAAACCACATTCAGGAAAACCTTCGACCATACCTTTTCTTTGTTGGCATGTTTACAGGAAGAGTGTGCTTGTCTTTGATCACAAGAACAACAACGACGATGTCATATTGGTAGCAATGATGGAAAACAGGAAAGCAACGATGATAGCATCGGGAATGAGGAGACCATGAGAAATTGTTTTCTACAAGCTCAAGAGGACGAGCACAGGGCACAGAGTTGGAGTTTCCGGATGAGCACAGGGCATAGAGTTGGAGTTTTCGGATAGCTAGAAGTTATCATGAAGGCCGCAAGGAGCATGCTCGGGATTCCTAAGAATCCATGAGTTTGTAGAAGGAATCAAAGATCAGGAGGAATAGCGCAGAGTTGCATGCAGAGTGCAAGTATGCACCAGGGACGAGGTTAACCTCATTGCCAAAGCTCATGAGAGATAGAATTTTCAGAAATGCAGAAGAGACCCAAAGTCATGAGGTCTCACAGAAGGATCAAAGATCGAGGCCTTTGACACTTAGAAATTCTTCCAAGTAGGGAGGAAGCGTAAGCTTAGGAGGAGGAGCAATAGTGGTCGTTGGATCAAACACTGTGAAGAATCTGGACCATTAGATCAGAGTCTAGATAGGAGGACTGAGTGCGCAGGAGGGGAACAAATCTCATCCATTGGATCTGAGCATGAAGGAGTAGAAATTGTTAGATCCAGTGGAGCTATAAGGAGGTTAAGCCCAGGAGTCATTCAACACTCCAAAGCTGCAAAGGAATCCTGGTCGTCCATTAAGGCAGGACACGTGGCGAGAGATCAGTGTTGCGCTGATTCGCAAATCGGGAGATCAGAGGTGAGTAGTCTTTCAATATCCCGAGTCGTGAAGTCCAGATTCACGAAGGATATATCTAGACCATTGGATCAAGGACAGTCGTGAGCCATTGGATCTAGAGGACACGTGGCGAGAGATCAACATTGTGTTGATTCACAAGTCGAGAAATCAAAGATAGGGGAAACAAAAACTCACGAAGTCTGAGTTCTCGAAGGAGAGATATGGACCATTGGATCGAGGACAGTCATGGACTGTTGGATCTAGAGGACACGTGGAGAGAGATCAACATTGCGTTGATTCGCAAGTCGGGAAATTAGAGATAGGAGAAGAAAAAACTTGCGAAGTTCAAGTTCTCAAAGGAGAGATCTGGACCGTTGGATCGAGGACTGATCTGGGTCGTCGATCAGATAAGTACTGAAACACGAAGCCGCGAAGTCCGAGATCGCGAAGGTGATCACAGTTGTTGGCTGGAAGAAGATCATGGATCGTCGATTTGATACAAGGGAAGTTCAGAATTTGGATTTCAGGCAGAAGGAGGTGGACTAACCTTCAAAGTCACGAAACGCGAAATCCTGATTCACTCGAAAGGATCTGGACCGTTGAGTCACAGAAAATCTTAGAACGTTGATTTGAGGTGATTGAAGTCACAAGTTCAGGAATCAGAAGAAGGGAGGTGCCCTAACCTCCGACATTGCGAGTCGCGAAATCTTGAAGTGCAAAGAAGAGATTTGGATCATCAATCGAGGAATGTCATGGGTCGTTGATCTGGCATGATGAAGAGCAGAGTTCATGATTCGATCTCAGTCGTTGGCTAGAAGGAGATATCTGGACCGTCGATCTGATGCAAGCAAAGTTCGAATTTTGTGAGTTGGGAGAATCGATGCAACTCACAGTTGTATATCTGATGCGTAAGTCGTGAAGCACCCTTTTTCTTGGCCCCTGGTCACAACCAAGGTCAAATCAATGGAAAATAAGAGAAGGAGCTTGCATTTCTAGTCTCCACTTCAGAGATCGTGAGTTTGGAGAATCGAGGTGACTCATAGTAGAAAATACGAAATGCGAAGTCGCGAAGAGTCAGTTTGGATAGGCGTCTGATCACAGTTCATGGTCACATGAAAGAAAGGGGCTTAGCCAGAAAAGCTAGCACCCTGTATGTAGTTTTCTCAGGAAGGGAAAAGGCGCCAAAGGGATGAGCACGCGGAGGTGCTCTTTGTAACTTCTGAGACAGACTGTTTGTAACTACATAAATCAACTGATTGCATCTGCCAAAGAATTTGAATAATCTCAGGGTGCTCGCCAGAGGATATGAAGGGTCTCGAGATAATTTCCAATGGAATGAAGACTCATCATAGAGACAATTGACATATGGAAAAGTGTCGAAGACTGTAACTGCCAGAGAAGCCAAAGAATCTCGGCATAACGACCATTGATGAAGAACAGACTGAGAATAATCGCTAGACAATACGAAGAGTTGCCTAGATGATCTGGCAGAGGACTTGGCATGACAAAAAGATGCAGAATAGAAAAGAGAGTGGGTTTTTTTCATTTGGGATGAATGTGTGTAGAATGTGAGTTGAGCGTCTGTGAGCAGGAGATGAAGTGCATGAACGAGGCATAGCGCATAGAATGGAAATGGTACACAGAGCATAAAGCACAGAAGAAATAAATAGAACAGAAATGAATATCTAAGAAAGGAAGAGAAAGTCGAGGTGTGCATACAGAGACAAATCATAATAACAGAAAGCACAAGAATATGCGAGCAAGAAGACACTGATGCAGGCAGAGCAGAGCAGTGTAGAACAACAGTGATAAGACTGGTAACCCATTGTTAAATAATGTATCACTGTATAAATTTCAGTAACAAATATTTATATCTCAGGGTGGTAGGGAGGATCGTTTTCCTCAGAGTTTCAAGTGGGTTCTTAAACACAGGGAGTTGTATATTCCATCTGGTTGCAGCCTGAAAAACCAGGGTGGTAGGGTGGTGCAAGGGAGAGCTATTGTTCTCTATTATACAGGTTGGTGCCTGTGCAACTAGAAGTTGATGCTTCCATCCAGTTGGTGCTGGAACACTCAGGGAGTTGGTGCTTCCTTCTAGTTGGTGCTACAGAATCAAGAGAGTTCGTGCTCTCATCAAGTTGTAGCTTGTACAGGTTGGTGCCTCTGTGACTGGAAGTTGGTGCTTCCATCCAGTTGGTGCTGGAACACAAAGGGAGTTGGTGCTTCCTTCTAGTGGGTGCTAGATCAGAAACCAGAGAGTTGGTGCTCTCAACAAGTTGTTTCTTGTAAAACAAAGGTGGTAGACTCAAAAGGAGTTGGTGCTCATAAGAATGATAATGTACAGAAAATAAAGATTAATTATCATATCAAGAAGAAGAGGTTTTCTCCCTTTATGGGTTTCCTCAGGAATATTTGTCTCTGTGTGTTTCATGTGTGTGATTGATGGTAAATACTCTATTGCTTACTTCACTAAATTATTGTGATCATCATTGATTGTTTTGTAATGATATTAAAAATGGGCATAATTGTTTAAGCACAGTAACAAATGATTCACCCCCCCTCTCAGTTGTCTAACATTCTTTGCATAGCTCGAAGTCCTTTTTCTCCAATGTGTCCCATCCTCTTTTTCCATAGCCCAGTCGGGTTGATTTCATCATGTCTTTTTGATTCAATTTGAACCGACTTAGCTCGAGTCGAGTCACAGTCGAGTCGATTTTAGGATCAATGATGCTTTTGCATGCAGTCGAGTTGACAATCCCTAACAACTTGTACAGGGTGCCAATCAGAACTCCCTTCATTAAGACCATCACAACTCTAACCATCTTGCAGGAATCCTTCTGAAACAAAGTATGCACACCTGCATCACTCATCTTGTTGATAGATATCAGGTTTCTTGCCAAACCTAGAATGTGTAGCACACCTGGAAGGGTCCTTTTCCTCCCATCCTACAGTGTTGGTCGAGCTCTTCCCCATCCAACATTTTTGGTTGTCGAGTCGTCCCCCAAGAACACATCACTCCCATCATATCGTTCATATTACATAACCATTCTTTATGTGGTGTCATATGATAGAATTCTCCTGAATTGATCAACCAAACATCTTGCTCCGACTGTGTACTAGTCGACTCTAGGTACACATCACCTCCCTTGTCTAAGGTCGTCTTTCTTTCTATCAACTGCTTCTCATTGGATCTAACACTGAATTTTTTTTCCTTCGACTTACAATCCTTTTTATAATGCCCATATTTACCACATTTCCAACATCTTCATGTCTACTGAACTAGGGATTTAGATCTACCCTTCGACTTAGACTTTCTACCGAAGAAGATTCCTTTATCTCTATCTATCAGTCAACCTCTCACTACTAGAGCATCTTTTTTCAATCCTTCCATGTTCTTTCGTCTCTTTTCTTTCAAAAAAAAAGAAGAAGCCACGTCCTCTAGCGTTAGAGTGGTTGTATTACTCCCAATAGCCATGACTAAGCTATCCCAGGAGTCTGGAAAAGAAAATAATAGGATGATACACTTCTCCTCAACAATGATATTTATATCCAAAGATGATAACCTACTTAAGATGATATTAAACACATTTAAATTCTCAGTCATCGAATTTCCATCACTCATCCTCAGAAGATACAATTTCTTTCTGAGAAACAACTTATTTACCAAAGATTTCGATTGATATAAGCTTCCCAGCTTTTCCCACAGTTTCTTACCTGAATATTCACCAGAGAAATCCAACAACACTGAATCTACAAGACAAATCCGAATCATGCTTCTTTCTCTTCTTTTGAATTTCTCCCATTCTTCCGTCGACATGCCTGTCGGCTGGGTACCTGGACAAATCGTTGTTGATTGTTCTCGATCTACAAGAATATATTCCATTTTAAGCTTCCAAATCTCAAAATTTTGGCCATTGAATATTTTTATCTCTATTCTGGAACTGCTCACCATTCTTTACCACGATCTTTAACACAATTTATGACTTACGACTCTTACTGTACCTAGGGTTTAGTTCTCATATTCAAGATTTGATATACTCACCAAAGCATAACACGACTATGATAACTCACTTTTCAACACATAACTAAGCTCTGATACCACATGTAAGGAAATTAAAGGCACTTCCACACTAATCCTAGCAGAAGAGAAGAAAAATTTAATAAAGAAAGAAAATGGCATAAGCAATTACACAGTACACCGAGATTTTACCCTAGAAACCCTTAACCAAGAAAACCAACATTCTTTTGAGTTTTCTAATCTCATGTTGTCTTATTCATTCAGAATAAAAGGTTACATGTCCAACCTTGGTACACACCTAAGACATAATCGATATCATACCCTATTGCAAAGGAAAGAACACTCCTGCAACCAATTCGACTTACTTATGTATAACCGACAACCTACAATTACACATGCATTAACATGCAAAAGTGAAATCTATGATTACCTTACAAAAATATCCTTTACAACCTTACAACATGCCTCTTTATAGGATTTACAAAAGGAAAAAACCTAAATATTGGCGCCCAAAAATGGTTACAAATCCATGCATATCATTGGCTACAAATCCTATAAATCTTGGGATTCTATTACAATCGAATCCAAGTCGGATTTACCATTTGACTACTAGTCGACCTCCATTCTGTCTCTATTTGGTCATCTCACGCCTGCACTTTGAGCTCTTGTTGGTTGACTTGTCATCGATACCTTCGACTTCAACTTTACATGGTCGACTCCCTCGACCTTTGACTTGTTGTTGATCTACCTCAACTTCGACCTGTTGTCGATCCACCAAGACTTCAACTTGTTGTCGATCCACCTCGGCTTCGATCGTCAGTCAATTCACCTCAACTATACCTTCAATGCAAATAATATAAAAACCCAACAACCAATTGCATGCAGACCTCTGACTTTCATCCCAACCATAAACTATGTTTCTCATAAACTCTCAGCAGTAGGGTACCCCGGAGGTAGGGCTAAAACTCCACCAAGGAAAAGGATTCCTAAACTAGGATAAGTTCTAATAACAACATAAATGCTCAGACTAAGGTACCAACTCTAGAAACTATCCTACAGCCTCTCATTCCCCATAACTTGTCCCACCTCAGGAAGTGTTCCCCTTCTCTGCTCAATAGTCCTTTGGATACCCCACTTCATTTCTAGGGCTTCAAAAACATGTCATAAAGGAAGTCACATAGCTCTGTAGCTCTAGCATAGCACACAGAGAAACAATTCCCAACAATTCTCTAACCTAGAGAGAATGCTCACGAGCCTGACAACCCACTTCTTCAGGATACACACATGCCCGACAACCTACTTCATCTGCTCAAATTACCTAGTGTATGTAAGGTACCAAACGTAATATTATATGTAAAAATGAGAATATTCAACATACATCAATGGAGCAACAAAATATTGAGAAGATCAATACTAGAAATAATACCTTTATTCAAAGAAAGAAATGTCCACTTGTCTATTCAAGGGGGAAACCTCTAGTAGAGGAGAGATCTATTACAATAATTCTCAAGAAATTTTTTCTCATGCTTCCTACTCTTCTAAAGAA
Organism: Picea mariana; assembly: GCA_032191745.1. NCBI lineage: Eukaryota > Viridiplantae > Streptophyta > Pinopsida > Pinales > Pinaceae > Picea > Picea mariana. The sequence goes on from JASDQU010588752.1 coordinate 55,001, forward strand.
AATTCCAGAGGAAGATATTTCTAGAAGCAAAAGCTTCTATTAGGTCTTCTTACATTGACTTGTTCATATTTATTAAATAGGCCTTATTAACTAATGTTAACCTTTATTGCATGGAAAATATATTATTATATCTACATGAGGGGTTAGGTCCCTAACATTCCCTCCCACTTGAAAAATATTCTTGTCCTCAAGGATTAATATGAGGAAACTGCTGCAAAATGGTAGTCATCTCCTAGGTGGCATCTTTTGGTGGAGTATCCTTCCAGTGAACCAAAACTTCTCGGATGGTGCACTAATGGAGACACCACTCTCATTGGTCCAATATGACTTGGGGCTACAACCAAATGGAACCTTTTTCATACAAATATGGTAGGTTGGTCTAGGTGTGGCAATTGGTGCCAATCACTTACTTTAGGCATGAGACATGAAAAATAGGATGTAGCTTGGAGTGAATGGGAAAAGATAAAATATAGGCCACCAGCCCCCATGCGTTTGAGAATATTATAAGGACCATAAAATTTTGGTGCAAATTTCTGACACTGATGGGATTTGAGTGAAGTTTTCTTGTATAGTTGGAGATGGAGAAACACCCATTCCAATTCAAAAAATTGATGTTCAGTCAAACGACCTTGATCTGCCTCTTGCTTCATGTGGTTTTGATCCATTACCAAATTTTATTTGAGAGTATGGAGATTTGTCATGCAGATGGTAAAATTGTGGTTGACCTCCTTAACCTTGGATACACCCGTCATGTATGGGAGAACCGATGGCAGATTTTGTCCATAGATTTCTTGAAAAGGAGTCATGCAAGTGGAAGTATGGTAAGAGATGTTATACCACCATTCAGCTAGGGGTAACCATTGACCCCATTGATGTTGTCTATTGGATGAAAAACACCTCAAATATGTTTCCAAACACTTATTGATCTCTTCCATTTGGCCATAAATATTGGCATTATAGGTTGTGCTGAGATGCAATTGAGTTCCCTGGAGCTTGAATAATTCTTGCTAGAAATTGTTGGTAAAAGTGGGATGATGGTCAGAAACAATAGAATGAGGCATTCCATGGAGTTTGAAGATTTTATCCATAAAAAATTGAGCCACTATGGATGTTGTGAATGGGTGTTTAAGGGCATAGAAATGAGCATATTGGGAAAGACGATCCACTACAACTATCATGACTAAATTATTTACTAATTTGGGTAAGCCAATAATGAAATCCATAGAAATATCAGTCCAAATAGTTTGTGGAAGCGAAAGTGGTTGGAGTGTACTAGGATGTTTGACAAGATCTCCCCTATTCTGTTGACATGTATCACATTTAGACACAAAGTTGCATATGTCCTATTTCATTCCAAACTAGAAGAAATATCATTTGAACCGTCCATAAGTTTTGGTAAAACCTGAATGGCCCGTTGTAGATGCAACATGAAATTTAGAGATAACCTTGGATTTAAGGGCCAACTGTTTGCTTAAATACAAGTGACCTTTATAGAAAAAAAATATTCATTGTGCCAAGATTACCATGGAGTAGCTTTGAAATCTTATTGAAGTCTTTGGATTAGGATGGAAATTTAGGGGTCTGGCAACCATTCCTGTCGAACAACTTGAAGCTAGTCGACGACAATGAAAGAGAGGGAAAGGATAACTTGAAGTTTGGGGTGTACCAGGGGTTTCTCAATTACTTGAAAGGAATGGAGTTGGGAAATGATTCCAGAATGACCTTTTTTGAGTAACGTTTTGTAGGATTAAACCACAATCCAAGACCTAATTGTGAGAAGAAAATACTACACTAGATAATTTCAAAAGAGAGAGAGGAGAGAGAAAAATAGAATCAATCTTTACACATAAGAGACTAATAAACCAAATCTAGTCACCATGTATTAATCCTTGATAATGAGTACAATATATAGGACTATCCACATGAGGAGTAATTTGCACTAGGCTAGGATTTCCATTTTCATGCTCAAGTAAAAAGGTAACTTCTCCCAACAACAACAATTAACTAAAGTCAAAAGTTGCTAATAATAAGAAAATGTCAAAAATATAGGTGAGAACTTAGTGAGAACTCTACATGAAGTTAACATGCATTCCATAATAGAAAAAATCCCCTAGAATAAGACTAGAGTCCAAGGATGGAACTAAAGTCCTAACTGAGTGAGAATTTGCTAATTATGGAAAGTCAATAAATAAGTGAATTGAGTTAACTCCAAGTATTAGATGGGTAATTTGCAGTTCCCTAGGAGGCTAATATTCTTACTAAAGTGCGTTCTATAGCCATGCAATATGAAATATCTCCTAAAATTAAGGAAATAAGAAGTATCTCCTAAAAAATAGGAATTTGTCTAATGGTGGCTAAAAATAGGAATTGTCCTAATGGTAGTTAAAAAATAGGAATTTTACTAATGGTGGTTTATGAGCCAATGGTTTTGGAAACCCATGGTATTTTCCCATGGTATTACATATAGGAATCCACTGACTAAAAATACACATGTTATCAATAGCAGTCCTCCTAAATAGTAGAAAAAATGGAAAAAATAAGTATGTCACTATGTATGTAGTTGAGAATGTACCCCAAAACCCCCCTAAAACACAACAAGGTTGTGAAAAATGATGAGACCCAAAAATATCAAGCCATGTTAGGTACTCGTGTACAAGTATAGATGCATAACAACTGAACAAAGTGAGGTAAAGAGGGAAAATCCAGTGAGAACAAAAACCCCCTCTCAAAATATGCTCCTAACAAGAAAATAATGCTAACATGTTCAGTTGCTAAGATGATGTATCCCTCACTCCTAGAATGTGCCTCAATGAGAAAAAAAATTATTCGATGAAAGGATTTATGAATATGTCTGCCACCTTCTCTGAATATGGACAATACTGCATATCAATGACTCAATCTTGAATTTGTCCTCGAATAAATTGCATATGAACCTTAATGTGCTTGGTACATTTCCTCTGAACTAGGTCTCTACACAGCTTGAGAGTACTCTAATTATCACACCATATAACTATCGGACGATTAAAATGAATTCCAAACTCTATAAGAAAGTGTTACAACCAAATATCCTGAGTAGTAACATTCACTGCACCCCTGTACTCTACCTCTGTTGATGATAAATACATTGTTTATTTCTTCTTACTTGACCAACAGATAGGTCATGATCCAAGGTAGAGGACATATCCTGAAGTGGACTTGTGATTAGTTCTATGTCCTGCCCAATATGAGTCTATGTAACCAACAAGATCGTGTTGCATAGCGTATACCAATACTAGTAGTCCCCTTGACATATTTGTGAATCCTCTTTGATTCCTTTCATTGAAGCTCATGAGGATCCTACATGTACCTATAAATTGATCTAGTTGCATAAGAGATGTTTGGTCGATAGTGTGAAAGGTAGAGAATACTCCCCACCAATTGGCGATATCTAGTACAATCAACCAAAGGTGATGCACTAACATCCTCTGGTCTAACCCATGACTGAAAGGGTGTTGGAGATTGCTTGAAATATGTCATCTGAAACCTATCAAGTTGATCTCTAACATACTTGGAATGATACATATTGATTCCTAAATTATTTTGGTTGATTTCAAGACCAAGAAAGTAATGTAATAGTCTCATATCTGTCATAGAAAACCTGTCATGCAAATCGGTGTTCACTACAGCAATGGAGGAGGTTGAGCTCCTAGTGATGAGTAAATCATCTACATATAGAACTATCAGTAGAAGAGAATCTATTTTCCTCATCATATACACATTAGGATCTGATATACATCTAATGAAACCTCTAGAGAAAATATAAGAGTCCATTTTAGCATACCATGCCCGAGGTGCTTGCTTAAGTCCGTACAATGACTTCCTCAACCTGGAAACTAATGATGGATCCCAAAAATATCCCTCTGGATTCTCCATATATATCTCCTCACTAGTATCTCCATGTAATAATTTAGTCTTCAGATCTATATGTTGTACCTCCCACTTTCTAGCTATTGCAATAGCTAGAGCTAACCGGATGGAATCAATCTTGGCAACCGGTACAAAAGTATCCTCATAGTCAATTATTTGTACTGATGAGAAACCTTTAGCTACTAACCAAGACTTATAATTTGTAATGTATCCATCAACAAAACTCTTTGTCTTGAAAATCCACTTACATCTAACAAGATTCTTGTTGGAAGGTAGAGGAACAAACTCCCATGTGTTGTTCTCTATGAGGGAATTGTACTCCTCTTTCATAGCTTCCTCCCAATGGGGGTTTCCTCTAGCCTTTACATAAGACTGAGGATTTGATCTGTGTGCCATATAAAAATAAATAGTAAGCAATGGATCCATGGTAGTAAAATGTTTCAAAGGATTCACAAACTGAGATTTGGTTCTCCTTGGATCGACATGATCACCCATTAGATCACATGTTTCCTGAAGAGTATTTTGTGCCCATCATGGTCGATGCTCTTGACCTGAAACTTATTGATGATGATCAAAAATATCATATATATAAAAATAATATATCCTATCATAAATATGAATGGAATAATTCTCATGAAGTTTCGCAACTAGTGGCGGTGGAGATGGAGGTGTGGACTGCTCTGGAAGTACCTATGAAGGACCCCCTTCAAACTTAACACTCCTTTGAATGAATAGTGTATTTGAAGTAGTATATAATAACTTATATCCCTTCACCCCCTCTGTGTATCCAACACAAATACACTCCTTACTCTGAGATTCCATAGCTTTCCTCCTATCGAAAGGGATCCTAGCCCATGCATGAGAACTGAAAATTCTGAAGTGAGTGACTTCCGATTTATTCTCTCTCCAAGACTCATATGGAGTGACTCCCTTGACTGATTTATGAGTAAATCTATTCTGAATGTAGGTTGCATGGTTGATAGCTTCATCCCATAACTTTGGAGGTATTTCTCTAGCCTGCAACATATAGTTGGTCATCTCTTTCAATGCCCTATTCTTTCTCTTCGCTACCCCATTTTGTTGTGGAGTATATGGAACTGTGTGTTGCAAATCTATACCTTATTTTGAAAAAATATTCTCAACATCCTTTTTCACATACTCCCCTCCATTATCTGTACAAAGCTTCTTAATCCTCTTCCCTATTTGGTTTTCAACTAGATGCTTGAAATCTTTAAGACACTCAAAGAACTCAGATTTTAATTTGAGAAAGTAGACCCATGTATATATTGAAAAATCATCAATGAAAGTAAGAAAATACTTAGATTTATTGATCGATGGGTGTGGGAAAGGACATGTAATGTCACTATGAACCAAATATAGAAGTGATGATGTCCTCCATGCTTTACCTATGTTGAACGTCTCCTCTGGATTTTTTACTAGTATGCAACCTTGACAAAATCCATCTGTGAATTGAATGTTGGGTAATCCATCTACCATTCCACCCTTACTAAGTTGATATAAATATTTAAAATTCAGATTCCCAAACCTCCCATGCCACAACCTAGAATATTCATTAGCATGTGTTAGAAGAGATACATAATCGGATTTATGAGTGAAGTGAGCAAAGGTGTACAACATGGAATGGTGATTAACCTCACCAACGACAATTTTTGAACCACTTGACAAGTTGAAAATAATAAATGAGTCTGGAGTGAAATCCACCTTCTTCCCTGAAACTGAATGAGAGATTTGATAGATGGAGAGACGATTCACTGAAATATTTGGAACATGAAGTACGTCTTTAAATAATCCATGGTCTAGATCAACTCTACGCCTACTGCACACCTCTGTAGGAGAATCATCTCTCGTGAATATCGGTAGTGCAGAACAAATCTCCAAGTATGAGAAAAGTATATCCAATGAGGCCATGTGATGGGTAGCCCCTTAATCAAGAAACCAAGCATTAGGAGAAGATTAAATAACAAGTAATTCCTGACCATTACCTCTTTCTGATGATGGATTTTTCCTTGCATAATCTAGAATAAAATCCTCGAGGTGATGTTTCTCAAGTGTTTATGCCATGAGATCTATGGTCTTTTTCATGCAAGAACTATCAAGATGGAAACCCCTATTACAATAGGAACAATTTGTCTTCTCCTTATTTCCTTTTGATTCCTTGGAACTCAAACTCTCATCTGTGGAATTTTGTTTACCTTCCTTCTTATTTTCTTGGTCCATCTTACCCTTTCTCTTCTACTTATTCTTCTTTGAACTTCCTTGAGCTATAAGTGCATGCAGATTGGAATTATTAAGTGCCCCTATTTGGATGAACTTTGTTTTCTCATGGATAAGTGACTCCATGAAATCATCTTGGGATGGAATCTTCCATGTAGACTCCATATCTAACCTAGTAGTATGAAAATAAGAAGTGTAGACAAAATACTCTGGTCCTAGTTTTGTTAGAATTGAAAAGATTAGGTGTTCATCTTTCTTATCAATTCCACAAGCCTTAAATTGAGAAATAAAAGTTTTAAACTTACAGAAGTAGTCCTGTAGGGTATCAAAATCTCTTGGATTCAATGCCTTTATATCATTCTCCAGTTGGTGATCTCTTAGATTTTATTTATTTCCTAGAAAATACTTCAACTTTTTCCAATCATTGTTAGGAGTCCTGCAAGTATCGACATGAAAGAGGAGATATGGAGATATGATCAAGAACAATATCCCATAGGATTCATCCATTATATTGGAGTATTGTTATTTCTCTATGGCTGAATTAGGCTCAACCTTAGTCCCCATGGTGATCCTATACAAACACTTTCTTCAAAGTAGAAGCTCTATCTTGGGCTGCCACTCAAAGTAGTTGAAGGGTGTCAAAATATGGTTGATCCATAGCTCTCTATGGGATGTCCAATATAATCTATAAACCTGCAATAAATGTGAAATACTACCTCACAATAATGGCTCTGATACCATGTAGGATTAAACCACAATGCAAGACCTAATTGTGAGAAGGAAATACTACACTTGCTAATTGCAAAAGAGAGAGAGGAGAGAGAAAAACAGATTCAATCTTCACAAATAAGAGACTAAGAAACCAACTCTAATCAAAATGTATTAATCGTTGATAATGAGTACAATATATAGGACTCTCCACATGAGGAGTAATGCGCACTAGGTTGGGATTTCCATGTGCATGCTCAAGTAAAAAAGTAGCTTCTCCCAATAGAAACAATTAACTAAAGTCAAAAGTTGATAATAATACGAAAAGGTAAAAAATATAGGTGCGAAATTAGTGAGAAATATACATGAATTCAACATGCATTCCATAATAGAATGAATCTCCTAGAATACGACTAGATTCCAAGAATGGAACTAAAGTCCTAACTGAGTGAGAATTTTCTAATTATGGAAAGTCACTAAATAAGTGAAGTGAGTTAGCTCCAAGGGTAATATGCACTTCCCTAGGAGGATAATATTCTTACTAAAGTGCGCTCTATAGCCATGAAATAGAAAATATGTCCTAAAATTAAGGAAATAAGAATTATCTCCTAAAAATAGCAATTTTCCTAATGGTGGCTAAAAAATAGGATTTTGCCTAATGGTAGCTAAAAAATAGGAATTTTCCTAATGGTGGTTTATGAGCCAGTGGTTTCGGAAACCCATGGTATCTTCCCATGGTATTACATATAGGAATCCACCGACTAAAAATAGACCTGTTGTTAATCCCTAAATGGTGGCTCATTACCCCTTAATTGGGGCATATTATATTAGTAATGTTATTTTATTTATGTCGGCTTTAGTCCAATTGTTGTAATTATACCTCCTAGTCTCCTATATATACCAAGAAGACATTTTCATTTTGAATCATCTTGTAATTGTACATTTATGTGGGCATAAGGAGGTTGCCCCCTCGAAGAGGCTTATTATATGAATTTATCTCTTTTTCAAGGCATTGAGTACTTATTCTAAGGTTTTTCTATGCTATATTGATATTTGGTTCTTAACATATGGTATCAGAGCTCGAGGTCTTGGGATTTCTCTGCTACATCTGAGACACCTTGGAATTTTTTCTATAACTTGTTTTCTACAACGTTTCAGAAGGAACGGCTTGGAGGATATTTAGTAGATGGATCAGGGTACGTTGGGTTAACATTTCATCTCCTGAGGCTTTATACTTTCGGAGATACAACCTGTGAAAGGTAGGGTTCTGGAATCATCCTGAACTGAGTCATTCCAGATTTTTCATTGTAAAAACGTTTTCCGTAAAGTTTCAGACCCTGAACTTTGGAGGTTATTCACATAAATTAATAAGGTATATTTGGTAAAACGTTCATCTTTTGTTTCATCTTACATTTGTAGATACACCCTGTGGAAGATAGGGTATCTGACTAGTCCAATTCACTAGTCTCAAGAAGGTCTTCCAGGTAAAACAATCACAACTTCTTCCTAGAGTATCCAAATTGAGTGAGACTAGTTTCATTGGATAATGGATAGTCTGTAGTATTTCTGGTACAACTATAAGAAATTTATATCAATTATTTTGTGCGGGGAACACTATACAAGTGAGATATCCTGGAAAGGCCAAAAATTAGCAAGTTGTGGGGAAGTTACCATAAATCTCACTTGGCACATCCAATTTTGATCAAACCTGTGGAATTGCAGAGAAGAAATATTAGAGACTTAAAAAAAAAAAACATCATAACGAGAAGGGTCGAAACTTTGGAGATACAATTGAAAAAATATTGTCTAGCAGAACCACCTCAAAATCAAGGTTCAAAAGTGATACTTGGCCAACATGCCACCCAAAAAGGGAACTTCTACACCAAATAAGCCTCCAGACAATCCTAATTGGACTCTTTATGACGGTGAAGAAATGTGTAGGGACATAAATGATTTACAAAAGAAGATAGTAACAAAAGATGAACTACAAGAGATGGAAGCTAAGTTGGAGGCAAAGATGGATGGTTTAAAAGAGGATATCATGGAAGGATTGAAATTTTTCGTAATAGAGAGAACACCTAAAAGTGAAAATGTATCCCATGAAATTTGTGATGAGGACACAAGGAAGGTGAATCAATAATAGAGAAACTCTAACTTTGGTTTGAATACCAACCACATTCCTAAGATCGATATGAGTAAGTTTGATGGCAAGGACCCTATCACATGGATACTTCAGATGGGGCAATTATTTGATCTACGTAATGTGCCACATACACAAAAGGTATGAATTTATTCTTTATATTTAGAACCCAATCAATTTGTATGGTATAGATGGATTTGTTCTCGCAAATCACTCGTCACTTGGACAATTTTCATGGAAGAAATGATATCACACTATGAGGATACAAGGAGCAATACCTTCTTTAGCCAATTGATAAATCTCAAGCAAAAGGGTTCAGTTACAGAGCACATTGAGAACTTCCAAATATTGAATATAAAGGTAACAGATATTCCAACTGAGCACTTGATTGATGTATTCATAGGAACTTTAAGAGATAACATTCAACATGAGGTTCTCCTTTGGGAACCCAAATCATTGGAGAATGCATTTAGGGTGGCAAAAAATGTTGAAAGTAAAAATATGGCTATGACTACTAGAAGGACCAATCCTAACATCTATAGAGAGAATAATGCTCCTTCTTCTAAAACACCTCAACCTACAAGGTTGACACCTCAACAATTGGAGCAAAGAAAAGAAAAAGGTTTATGCTTTAATTGTGATAGCAAGTATAGTAAGGGACATAAGTGTGGTGAGAAGAAATTATTCTACATAGATTGTGAAGAGGAAG
>JASDQU010588753.1:34424-47912 GCA_032191745.1 Picea mariana
TTTAAAGATAATGATATAAACGTATATACATATTTTTAAAAATATAAAAAGATGTTCATATAGAAATTGATTAACTTTAATTCTTGAATTTTTGAATTTCTAATTGTATGATTAAAAATTTAATAACTTTTATAAATTCTAAATATAAATATAATATAATATTAATAAATGAATTTAAATGTGAATAATTTAACATAATAAATAAATAATATTATTCATCCATCGAAATCATATTTAACTAGTGATAATAAGTTAAATTGTTAAATAATCAAATAATATTATTCATCCATCGAAAGCATATTTAACTAGTGATATGAAATGATAAGTTAAATTGTTAAATAAACTTAAAATTATAGATAATTTTTTTATAAAATTTATATAACAATTCTTTATAATATTTATGAATTCATAATAATATTTATAAATTCATACATGTAAAATATATTTTATTATATTTTTTATATATATTTTATAATAAAATAAATAATTATTTTATTGTTAATGATTTTTTTAATCATTTGTTGTAGTTTATATAAAAGTTAATATTTTAAAGATTTCTTTAATTATGCATGAAATGGTAAAAACTTTAAAAAGTTTGTACTTTAATTAGACTAACATTTAAAGTTTGTTTTTTCTTACATTTGGCTTTCTTCCACATAATGAACATACCAATAAGTTTGGAGAAATCCAATGCTTAGTTCCATAGTCATTGTTATAATTGACATATTTTTATGGACACTATTGAATCACCCCACTTTCACATTATTAATTTTAGTATTTCTATTGTCTTGTATTGTTGGTCTTTTTATTTTTTCATCACACAGTGTAAAGGTAAACCAGATAAGTAATGATTTTCTTGAAATGAAGTTACATTAAAAGTGGAAAAACTTGTTCTTCTTGGAATTGGCCCACATAAGTGATTAGGTGAAACATCTATAACACTCAACTCATGTAATTTAGAGAGTTTGGTTTTCTCCCACATAATGAACATACCAATAAGTCTCCCCAAATCCAATCCCTAATCCAATAGTCAATGCTATAATGGACATTTTTTTATTGACACGATTGAACCACCCCACTTTCACATCATTAATCTTAGTATTTGTATTGTTTTGTATCATTGGTCTTTCCTTTTCACCACAACGATGTAAAGGTAAACCAGATAAGTAATGATTCTTTTGAAACGAAGTTATATCGAAAGTGGAAAAATGTGTTTTTTTGGAATTGGCCCACATAGATGGTTAGGTGAAACATCTAGAACACTCAACTCATGTAATTTAGAGAATTCTTTAGAAATGTGGCCTTTCCAATTATTTTTGGACAAGTCCAAGATTTCTAACTGAGAGATGTTACCAAGAGATACAGAGATTACCTCTTCCAATTGGTTCCTAGATAAGTTCTAGTTTCCTCAAATATGACAGTTTTTTCGGATGATGTATTGTGGGACAACATAACATCTTTGTTATATTTGAGTGGCTAAGTTTATATAATAAGAATGTTTTTAAACATACTGAATCTAATTATGCATTCATAAATGTAATTTAAACAACAAAAAATAGTAATTTTGTCCACATTTACATGATTCGTTCTCCCATTCGTAAATAGCGTAAGTCTCTAGCTTTTGCAGCGACCCCAAGTCATATGGTCTGACTTAAAGCTAGCGACCCCAAGTCATATGGAATTGTCCTTCCTTTGTGACTTGGAAAGAAATTGCAAGGCAATAACGTGGAAAACATATGGAATTGTCCTTCCTCTGTGACTTAGAAAGAAATTGCAAGGCAATAACGTGGAAAATGAATCGCGAATTGAGCGGGACATAAAGGTAAAGTAAGTGGCCGTCTTCGAGAAATTGCAAGGCAATAACGTGGAAATACATTGTATGCAAAAATAAATGGCCGAATTGACTGGAACATAAAGTTAAAGCCAGTGGCCGTCTTTGATGGTGCTTCCCTATACGGAGATCATCAACGTCATAAAGAAGGTATGAAAGTGCCGTCAATAACCCGCAAGATTTGAAAGGCGGTAACTGGTGAAGAAAATGGGGTGCGAGTCCATTGCAATCTGGTTAATGCAGATCAATTCCTTCGTACAAACAGGGCCAGTCTATGTTGTCTCTTTCAGGCAAAAACAGCGAGAAAATAATAGTAGCAGAGAAGGAGATGAATAAAGTCACGGAGAAGAGAAATTGCAAGGCAATAACTTCGAAAAATCGCCGAAATGACCGGAACATAAAATCGCCGAATGGTGCTCCCCTATACGGAGAGCAAAGTCATAAAGAAGGTCTGGAAGGTGCCGTCAATGACCTGAAAGATTTGAAAGGCAGTAACTGACAGGGATACAGAGGTCAAGAAAATGGGGTGCGAGGCAATCTGGCCAATGCATATCAATTCCTTCTAGAAACCGAGCCCGTCTATGTCGTCACTTTCGGGCAAAAACAGCGAGAGAATAATAGTAGCAGAGAAGTAGAGTGGGGCATGTCTATGTCGTCACTTTCGGGCAAAAACAACGAGAGAATAATAGTAGCAGAGAAGTAGAGTGGGGACATGCAGATGAATAATGTCACGGAAATTCAACAAACTTTTACTGCGAAATTAGTTGGGTGGTGTCAATTTATTTGTCTGGGTGGCAGCGGACTTTCCCACATAAGACGTATCTACGGCTTAGGTATGTAAGTGGATTGTCCTTTGGACTCCGGGAGGTCTCAAGTTCAAGATTTGAAAGGCAGTGACTGGAATACAGTGGTGAAGAAAATGGGGTGCGAGTCAATTGCAATCTGGTTAATGCACATCAATTCCCTTATACAAGCCCTTGCCGTGTTTTGTTGGGCAAAAACAATGATAGAAAGAGAGTGGGGCTGGAGATTATCGCAGTAACTGAGTGGGATACAGAGGTGAAGAAAATGGGGTGCGAGTCAATTCCTTCATACAAATCATAATGTCGTGTTTTTCGGGCCGGAGATTATCGCAAATTTGGTTGGGTGGTGTCAATTCATTTGTCAAGTTGTGGTACGGAAAATAATACAAGTAAACGTTCCATTTCATTGAAATTATTTTGTAATGACATTCCATTGAATTGAATTTATTTCTTCCCTCAGAAACTTCTGGTTCAAAATTATATTCATGCACCGTGGCCAACAGATGGTGGTATTGGATGGCCTTTACTCCTAGTAAAACTCTATCCAAGTGATATACAAAACTAAAAATTTGAAAGGCAGTAACTGGTGAAGAAAATGGGGTGGGAGACAATCTGGCCAATGCATATCAATTCCTTCTAGAAACCGGGCCCGTCTATGTCGTTACTTTCGGGCAAAGATAGGCAGAGAATTATAGTAGCAGAGAAGTAGAGTGGGGCATGCAGATGAATAAAGTCACGGAAATTCAACAAACTTTAGTGCAAAATTGGTTGGGTGGTGTCAATTTATTTGTCTGGTTGTGGCAGAGGATTTTGAATATCAATGGCTTAGGCCTCTAAGTGGATTGGCAAATCCACAAGAGGTTTCATGTTCAAGTTCAATTATTTGGTAGATTGAATTAAATACGGAGTTCAAACAAATGTATGTGTTTTAACAATTTTATATATATATTTTTATAATTTTTTGGTTAAAAATTATATTTATCCATCCTACATATGAAAGTAGAAATGGACTCCTTTTTTTTCAAAAGATTTTATTTAAGAAATAGAGAATATTCAAAGAGAATGTGGTATGTTTTTGTTTTTTTTAATCATATTTTTTTGGGGATATTTAGTTGGAGTGCTAGGGATTTTTAGCAAGTTAAATCCATTTTAGTGATTAAATATGTATAATTCGAGTGGTAAAATATGTATATTTTAGGGATCTGCATATTTTAGTGGTTAAATATGTATAATCCGAGTGTTAGGGTGTTTTAGCAAGTTGAATCCATTTTTCCATTCAGAAATGCAATTTAAACAACAAAAAGTTGTGATTTCGTGCCGATTTATGTTGTTGGATTCAGGCTAGGATGGCAAAAATGTAGGATAATTAGACAACCAAAATAAATTGGTTTTTCCAATTTTAAAAAATGTAAGGGATTACTTGGATTTCTTTAAAACTTTATTAATGAGATAAAAAAACATTAACAGAAACATTCCAAGATCACCATAGTTTTAATGGCTTAGAAGGTTAGGAAGTTTGGTATTGTGACAAATATTTTGAACTTGTAATTTAATTTAGATATATGCACTAAGTTACAAAAGAAAGTGTTTTTCATCTTCAACCCTATTATTGTCACAAAAATAACATATTTTTTAGTCCCACTGTGTTTTAAGAATTGTTCACTTAAAAATTTGTTCTTATTTTAACAATATTGATTTTCTTTTTTTTTTAAATTAAAAAAAAATCTATTTATATTTATAAATTAAAAAAAATTATATTAAAAAACAATCCTATAATCATCAATCAAACATGACTTTTTTTTTAAATTATTTCTTAAATAAATAAATTTTAAATGTATTGCAAGATTCTTCATAATGTTTATAAATTTATATGGAGAGATATTTTGCACTTCATATTCATCATGAATTTACATTCACTTTTATATACATTACTTTTTATATAACTAGTATACCTTTATTATGGGTGAATGATAACGCCAAAAGCTCTATATCGTGAAAGGAATAATGATGTACAATGTAAGAAGTGTTTTGGTAATATTATGAATAATATTAAAGAATATTTCTCTTTCAATGGATAATGAAGAGGATGCCATTAGTATACATAATTATAAAAATTTTATTAATTTTAGAAATTAGAAATTTTTTTTAGATAAGTTATTTTCAAAACTTCACATGAATAACATTAGTATATATAATTATAAATTTTTTATCAATTTTAGAAATTAGAAATTTTTTAGATAAGTCATTTTCAAAACTTCATACGTTATTTGCTTATTTTATAAAACGTTGGTTATTGATTATTTTTAAAATTTAGATATAGTTAGTAGTGGGGTGGGGATCAGGGATAGAGCTTTAAGGAGCTGTTTAATGCTTCATCATCGTCTTGTCATTTCTCATAACTGGGAAGAAACTTTAGGTTAACATATATAACATCACAACTATTTGTACATGTGATGCAAAAAAGAAATATCTATATCTCCTAAAATGACTTATTTCATAAAAGACAATAAACTTAAATGAAAATGATGATATTGTTGAGCGCAACTACCAACATGATAATATGTTTGAGTAGGACAATATTGGCAGGTGGAAGCTCAAATGGAAATGACACAATTCAACAATTTCCACCTATAATATTTCAAAATTTGTTCCTCTTCTTTACTTGAACAAAATCTTGAGGATATTGATTCAATAAACATTTCTTAGTTAAAATTTATTCAAACCAAAATTCATTAGGTAAGTGGGGTGGCATGATCAAAACTAGCTCTTTTATAGGGCATAAGGAATGGAGTGAGAGAATGGGCATCCATCACTTTGAAAAACAATTGTTATAAAAGGACCATGCACAACTACATTTGAACCCAAAATCCGATCACATCCTCCGACGACACCTAAAAAATTGGCTTTGTCGTTGGATATTACATTCAGAATTTGCAATCTTTTTCGTGTTTTTTTCAAATCGGTGACCTCATCAGATATTCGACGACACAACGTTTATGTTGACCTTTCCATGTGGCCTAGTCAACATCCTCCTCATTTGTCACTGTAACGGTCAATATATCCACTGGTTGTTAGATAACCGACGAGGATTTATTTATAAATACTGCAAATGTGGGAAACATTCCAACATTTTTGCTATACTAACAATGGCTTACAGAGTTTACGAGGACTATTTTTCATGCAAAAAAACAAAGTTATTTTATTTGTTACTATCATTGGAAATAGTTGAAGTGTGGAGCTTGATTTTTTAAGATCAATAATCGTCTCTTTAGTTTGGTGATCAAGGAAAATGTCACATAACAATATTCCTAATCCAAAAGAACAAAATCGAGAAGCACTAGCTAGATTGTGGGATGAAGTGAGAAAAAGGGGTGATGGGAAATGTTATTGTCCTTGTTGTCAATGCAAGGGATATAATAGGAGAAGAATATTGATCACAACAACTAAAATACATCGTCTTCAACATGGACACGTTGAGGGGGGACATGGATATCATCCATTGGTAGGTTGTTCATTATATATGTCTTTATATTACTCTTTTTGTAAATGTATGTATGACTTTTATATTTGTTATATATACACTAATATCTATTGATGGTTTGTAATTATAAACGAAAGGCCTCCTTGGGCATATTTCTCAAAGAATGTGGTTGTAGAACAAGCGTTAGAGGAACATGTAGCTACGAATATTGAAGATCAAGTTAATGATCATATGGAAGAAGATGATCATGTAGATAACATGGTTGAAAGATGATGGTACAAATACATTGTTCCATGATACATTTAATGTTAGAATGGATGTTGATTATGATAATGAAAATGATGAATTTGATGATGTTAATGATTTACCTCTACTTGAGAAGGCATACGCACCCCTTTTATGAAGGCTCCAACATAAATTTTCTTTCTGCTATATTGTTGATAATGAACTTGAAGATTATGAATGATTTTTCAAACACATCGATCACATAGATGCTAAGGTATGTAATATATTTCATCGATTGCATATATATATGATCATGATAAATGTTATCTTTGTTCCTTTAATATTTTTATTGTTAGTTCATCAGTAAACTTAATAAGTATGAAATATGTGTCATTAATATTCTTTATATTATATTAACCAATATTTTTTTTAATTTTTTGTAGGTTGATAATTGAATATTTGTTATCATCATCAAATATTTTACCTCAGACATATCAAGATTTAGCTTCCATCATGAAAAATATTGGAATGGAGTATCATGCAATTGATGCATGTCCCAATGATCATATTATATATTATAAAAAATATGAATTTGAAATAGAATTCCCAAAATGTCATAGCAATAGATATTGAACAAATCAAGTAACAAAAAAGGTGCCTCACAAGGTTCTTCATTATATTCCCATTATTCCACATTTGCAATGATTGTTTAGGTGCAAAAACATAACACAAGTTATGGATTATCATGCACAGAATAGAAGTGAAGATGGCATTCTTTGAATTCCTGCAGATGGTTATGCATTTAGAGACATGGAGGAAATATGGCCACAATTTAAAGAAGAACCTTGTAATGTTAGGCTTTCTTTGGCAGTCGATGGCATCAATCCATTTGCAGAGATGATATCTATTTACTCGACGTGACACGTTTTTGTTATCAACAGTAACATTCCTCCATGGATGTCAATAAAGAGGGAGCACATAATGTTGGCAATGATTGTTCCAGGTATATATTTGATTACAACAAATGTTTTTAACGCAGTAGCATCTCATTTGTCATATTTTTTCGATAATGTCATATATTTTTTTTAATCTAATCATAGATATTATTTATATATGTAAAATGGTTGTAATAATTATGTACTGTATATGTTCAAATCAATTAGGTAAGTACCAAGTTAAATATATGAATGTATATATCTAGCCTCTTATTGATGAGCTACTAAAGCTATGGAATGGCATCACTATGTATGATGTCTCTAAACCAATAGGGCAAAGGCAATTTCAATTTCATGCAATGCTTGTATGGACAATTCATGATGCTCCTAGGCTAACACATTTTTGTGGTATGTAATTATAACATTCACTTTAATATTATTTAATTTTATGAAGTTGATATATTAATCATGCATGTTTTTTAAATAATCCATTCATTATATATAATTATAATTGACATAGTTAAAATCCATCACTTGCAGGTCTTCAAACAAAGGGAAAATTTGCATTTCTAGTATGTGGTTCAAAGATGAAATCTTGTTGTTCAAAAAGTTTAGGAAAGGAGGTGTTTGATGAGTATAGGCACTTTCTCTCTAAGGATCATAGATATCGAACTACTGATAAACATGTTTTCAATGGGAAAGAAGAGACTTCATTAAAACCATAGTGAATGACACCTCACCTATGGAAGTTGCAATATAATAGAAATCGTCAAGGTATGGATCAAATTGTTTATCTATAATCATATATGGAATATTTTGAATTTTATTTTTTTATATTGTGTTTTGTTAATTTACTATAATTTTGTAATTTCTTTAATGTCTATGATTCATGATGTTTGTGATCATGAAGGCATTAATGGGCTTCCATGAAGAATGAAAAGTTATCCCAAACAATTTAGTAGGTTTCCCTACTATGAGAACCTACAAATTGTTCATTTTTTTGATACAATGCATATAAGAAAGAATGTAGCTAAAACATTATGGCAAGTATTGGATGGAAGGAGTTACAAAGAAAAAATTGTCAAAATTTACAATGACATTTAGGAAGTGAATCATGCAATGAAATATGTCATTCGATTAAATAGTGATGGAGACTAGATTAATATAATCTCACTTCCATGGTTATTGACAGAGCAACAAAGCAATGTTGTAAAAGAAGTCATAAGAAAAATTAAATTTCCCATAGGATTTTGTTCGAACATAAATAATATCTTAACAAAGAAGGGTGAATTTGGGGGGGTTAAAACACATGATTGGAATACCTTCATTAAGGTAATCATTATGGTAAATATATATATTGCTATATTTGTATACTGCATGTTGTTGGTGTTTTTTTTCTACTTTTGGAAAAACAAATGAACTGTTTTGTTGTTACAATATGTTCTACCTCTATCTCTCCCAGACAACTTCGACGACAATGTCAAACAAGTTATATACGATAATGGAAAATACATGAGGTAAGTAGTTATTTTTTGCATGCATAAAGTGTTTGTTTAATTCATTGTAGAACTTATATTTGGCATTTGTAATTTTACTGATTGTTATCTACTATATTGCTTATTTTCATTAAATCTCGTGATTTTCTTACATCACTTGTAGATGGTTGTCATCTAAAAAAATCCATAAAGAAGATATAAAGTATTGGAGGAGAGAAATTCCTCGTCTAATGTGTGAAATGCATAAGTATTTACCTTCAACATTTTTTAATGCACAAGAACACTACCTCATACACCAAGTTGAGGAGATTGAATTGTGTGGACCTATACACACAAGGTTAATGTGGATGGTTGAGAGGCACTTAAAATTTTTGAAGGGTTTGGTTAGACAAAGAGAACGTCCTGAGAGTTATATGGTGGAGGGATATATGTTATACCAAACCATGGTGCATATTAGTGAATATCTTCCTAATTTAGTGTTTAAGATTGGTTTAGATCAGCACATTTGTGATCCAAACTCCATTAACAAATTGAATGGGGAGTACTTGATGGGGAAAGGTAGATCGAGGAAGGTGAAAGGTAACTATTAGATGGTGGATATTAATTATAATACATTTGATTGTTGGTTTTTAAGTATATATTGTACTTATTGAATTTTTAATCTTCAATATGCATCAATTTTAAAGGTATATCGTGTTAATTAATTATACATTTGTTATATATTGTAATTTTGTTTACGTTCAGTTGGTCGAGAGTGGGATGCACTACATTTATTCATCTTAAAAAATCGTGATTGGATGAATGTATGGATTGAACGATGTAAACAGTTTGGTCATGGATTATCATGGGAAGGTGTGGCTTCATTGGTTAAAGAATCTCATCGCAATGGAGATACCAATATTACACAAAGGGAAATCGATTTGGGATATGGTTAAAAATATAAACAAGCAAGCATATTGATCATCTATATATACTATTTAATTATTTTCAATTATATCAATGTACAAATTGAATTTTTTTATTCTTTTCATACTTTCCTAGCATAAATATCCACACAACCATCAATTGACGATGTGATTTTTACATGTTTTTCATTTGTAGGTAAAACACCATAAGGCTATGTGGTGCAACAGTCATAAATTTCACACCAAAAAGTTGGATGACATTAAGAAAACATTTGATTGTGGGATAACTACAGTCTTTGAGGTGACTAATGTTTCCTCTAGAAGTGACCGACATCCATAACTCTTAGAAAATCGATACTATGGGTATTTGGAATATATTATTGAATGTGACTTTAAATCCTTCAAATTAGTTTTGTTTATTTTCAAATGGTATAGGCTACGATTGAATCAACGTGATCCCAATAGAACTATTCTTGAACATGATAATGGATTTACCATGGTCAATACAAGGTCACTTGAGGTAGGAACAAAGCCCTATGTTCTTCCAAGCCAATGTGAACATGTATTTTACTTAGAGGTTCCAGGTAGAGGGCGTTGGTCATTTGTTATTAGACATGATCCAAGAGGAAGGCCGATAAAGTATAATGTAGAGGAATATCAAGAGGTTATCGAACAAGAAGATGATGTAGAGAATCAACATGACTTAGATGATCATGTTCCAGACGAATATGTCGAAGAATTAGTTGAACCAGATCATGATGTAGGAGACAATGTTCATGAAGATGATATTGCCAACGACGATGTTATTAAAATTGACATCGATGACGATGAATGCATGGCCAATCCTTACAATGTTGAATATGGATCAGATGATATAGATTATCATGTGGACTTGGATGAAGAGGATGATCAATTACATTGAATTTTATGAGGTATGCCTTAATATATCTATTCTATATATATTGATTTAATATTGATAGAATTATTGACTTCATGTATTGGTATATTGTATAAATTAATTGTTTTTAAGTTTTATGCCATTGATTGTCTATTGTGTCCACATATGTTGTAGGATACATTGTTTCTTAATTGCAACAAAAAACACATTCATTTATTTTCTACTACATAGATTTTGTCGGGTTGTGGAGAATTGAGAGTAATGTGAGGGGGGGGGAGGGCGGGGGGCAGATGAGCTTCCACCTTCACATGGTTGGCCATGTTCAGTAGAGAATATTAAACTATTTTTGAAACAAAGATAAGCTGGGCATGGGAGTGTTTCCAGACTCAAACATGACTCACATAAACAATTTGACAAAGTGCGCCTGCTAATCATGTACTTGACCCCACTTATAAGTGACATGTCAATGGGGCCAATGTTGAATTTTTTTTGCTTTGTGCTTTTTTGGATTGAAATTAAACATCATTAGACTAGACACATGAATTGAAGGTATGGGAGGGTTTCCATAATCAAACATGACTCGCACAAACAATTTGACAATGCGCACTTGCTAATCATGTACTTGACCCCGCTTAATTATAAGTGACATGTGAATGGGGCCAATGTTGAAATTTTTTCACTTTGTGCTTGTGTGGATTGAAATTAAAAATGGTTAGACTAGACACATGCATTAACGGTATGGGAGGGTTTCCAGACTCAAACATGACTCATACAAATAATTTGACAAGGTGTGATTGCTAATCATGTACTTGACCCCGCATAATTATAAGTGAGTGCATGTGAATGGGGCCATCGTTGATTTTGTTTCAATTTGTGCTTGTATGGACTGAAATTTGACATGGTATGGGAGGGTTTCCAGACTCAAACATCAATCGCATAAAAAATTTGACAAGGCGTGCCTACTGATCATGTACTTGACCCCGCTTGATTATAAGTGAAATGTAAATGGGGCCATCACTGAAATTTTTTCCCTTTGTGCTTGTATGGACTGCAATTTGACATGGTTAGACTAGACGTAGGCATTGATGGTGTGGGAGGGTTTCCAGAACTAAACATGACTCACACAAAGAATTTGACAAGGCATTCCTACTGATCATGTTCTTAACCCCGCATAATTATAAGTAACATGTGAATGGGGCCAACGTTAAAATTTTGGCACTTTGTGCTTGTACGGACTGAAATTTGACATGGTTAGACTAGATGCATGCATTGACGGTATGGGAGGGTTTCCATACGCAAACATGACTCGCACAAGGAATTTGACAAGGGGCACTTTCTAATCATGTACTTGACCCCGCTTAATTATAAGTGACATGTGAATGGGGCCAATGTTGAATTTTTTTCAATTTGTGCTTGTGTGGATTGAAATTAAACATGGTTAGACTAGACGCATGCATTGATGGTATGGGGGGATTTCTAGACTCAAACATGACTTGTAGCACACCCATTTCGAAACTCTGGGCTTACTCGTGCTCTGATACCAATTTGTACACACCATTTGTAAAAATCTCATATAGATATCATATATCCAATGCATTTAAACGAACAAACACATTTAACTCAGAGTAAAACATATCATTACTGCTATAATTAAGCAATCTATAGCATTCCATAATAATTCGTATACACAGTGGAAAACATGATACATAAGCAACACAATCATGCAAAACATGATTAAAGCATAATCAGATACTTATCTTTATCAATGGTAGATTCTACCAACCAAATGCAGGCCTTCCACGAACCCCCCAGCCTTAGACCGCATTGCTCATCAACTCAGCAGTGGGTCACCCCTGAGCTGGGACTAAGCTCCACCCCAAGGAAAGGAATCTAGGCTCAGGCTGAGGTTACAGGGAAAATAGTCACACACAACCACAAGGACGGAATGCTCTCCCAGGAATCTCCCTCGCTCACTGCCCACAGACCCTCATTCCCCACATGCCTGTTCCACCCCAGGAGAATGCACCTTCTCTGTCACCTGGACACTCCTTCGGCTGCCAATCTCCCTTAACTTGGGTTACAGAAATAGACCGGACCGGAACTCTCCGAGCTCTATGGTAACTATAGGGTTCCTTCCACGAGTCCTCTCCTTCCTTCGTGCACTCTCTCACCTGGAGAGAGTCGCTCACATGCCAACAAGCCTCACGCAGTCCAGTACTGCATAGTCTCAACAATTCCAGGGGTTCTCTCCTTCCCCTGCGCACTCTCTCACCTGGAGGGAGTCGCTCACAGGCCAACAAGCCTCACGCAGTCCAGTACTACGTAGTCTCAACAATTCCATGGGAAAACAGACACAGGCTTTCCAAAAATTGGATTCAGCAATCACAGGATGGCGTCACAGTCACGGCTTCGGAATAGGGAATGTTTTCATAGGCTCACTCATATTTCCTGAACAAGCAATGAATATTCCCCGAATTCAACACGGGATTATCGTAAGTTGGGGTTACACGCACGGGATTTCTCAGAATCAGACACAGACATTCAAGTCACAGGGTCTCCCCAAGGATCTCTACAGGAGTCGGGTTAGTCATACTTCTCAAAGATCTGTACGCGTTCAGACAATCCGGTGGAATGGGAATCAGGCCTTCTCACAGGTCACCCTGGCCGTTTTATTCGCATGCACTAGGGTTGACATTTGTCACCCATGGAACTGCATGCGTTCCACCAACACGCGTTCCTCCCACCACTTGCGAATTCACGTGTCTTTTCAAAAGTACTTAGGATAAAAAAACATATAATGCACATATCTTTTGGAATAATATTAAAATATTATTCCCAGGCTTAAGCCCCCCCTAGGCTTAGCCCCTAGGCTCAACACTTAGCCCCCTTCCCACCTTCCAACCCCTAATTCCTT
>JASDQU010588754.1:55673-77344 GCA_032191745.1 Picea mariana
AGGGATTGGAGGGATATGTTCCTAATTTGGCATAAGAAATACCCTTGCACCTTTATCAATAAACTACTGCTCAAAATAACTTGGGTAGCTCAAAAAGGCACCCTAAGACTTAGGATGTGATTCTACCTTGTATAAAACACTATTATAAATGAGTTGTCCATAATTCTAGTAATAAGTCACCATTTGAGACATTATAAGATTTTTTCCTTGAACACCTTTTGAAATTTAATTTTCTCAAACCATTGTGATGGTAAACAAAACAATTATGAAGGTCGAGAGAATTCAACAAACATACACAGGTCGAAGAGGAAGAGGTATAAGGAGAGGCACGATCGACATAACGTACCTCATCAATCTCAGGTGGAGATATGGTGTGGTTGCGTTTGAATAAGAATCAATTACAATGCCAAAGGAAGCTAGAGTCTATTAGCCTTGGTCAATGACCATAGATGTGATCATCCAATGGAGGTGCCCAAAGCCACTCAAGGCTAGGACCTTACAAAAGGCCTCCTTTATACAAATATTAAATGGACTTTGTCCTTCCATTGGTATAGCCCTTGACTTTACAAATCCATGGCTCTTGTCCTCCAAGTTTATTTAATTAAACTATTTTACACTTCATCCTCATTCAAAAAATTATATGAACGATCAATTTGTTTCCATATTAATAATACAAAACACTATTTATCATCTTTACCATTCATTTTCCCAGTACAAAACACTATTTCTCATCTTTACCATTCATTTTCCCAGTAGAAAACACTATTTCTCATCTTTACCATTCATTTTCCCTTGTGTCCCTTTTTGTTAGGTAAATATTTTATGGAGGTTTGAGCATGTACTCCATTTTCTTAAAAATTTGGATGGAAATAACCCTTAATAGCTCAAATTTAACTTCTAGTGACTCTTGGATGAATGAGATTTCAACTCTCTTTCACTTGATTTTAGGTGCACAAACTTGGGTCATTTTATCTCCTTCAAATATTTGGCTTGAAAATGGCAATTTTTCTTCATCTCTCTTCAGATTAATATGCTTCAATTATGCAAGAAGAATTATCCTTCACTTCAATAGTTTTGTTCCTAGTTAATCCACACATCTTTCTTTGTTTCTTCATTTCTTCATGTACCCTTCACTCTTGCACCCAAACCTACAAAATAAAAATAAAGAGTTTCATAGCCTTTGGGTTGCAAAAAATTCATGATAAATTCATGTTTTAGATCCATGTTAATAGACTAAAAGTTGACAAAAAGGAAATGAGATCCATTTAAAATAATTATCACAACAATATTTTCCAAACCCACAAATTACAATGATCTTAGCTTGATTCACAAGGCTCAATGCTTGAATTCTTTGATAAGTGGGCATGAGTGGTGACATAGTCACATGAAAAATATTCATTATTAAAATTTAGTGAATCACTTAAAAGTATACAAGCATGATTTTTTTTTTATAGTAAGTGAATTGAACTATGTGAAATTAACTACATTCGCTTCAAATCAATCATCAAATTTCCATGAATCTTACAATTTAAAACTAATGAGTTACTTTCTATGCAATGACAAAAAGGGATCAACATTATCTTTCAAGGAGAAATTTGCATTTAACAAGAATTCTTGAATTTAACCATGGAGACATAAAGCACTATGAACTCATGCACACAAAAAATTCTTCGTTTACTTCTTCATTGCATTTTAATCCTTTCATAATCAATCAATGAATTCTTTAATTTATGTTTCATCCATGAATTTAGATAGGTATGAAATCTCCCTTGTCGCATAATAAACAAGAAGTGCATGTGAAATACAAAACTTGAAGTGAAAGGGTGATTTCAAAATTCATTTTTCAATCTTGCTTCCAATTCAAAATTAATTTGAAAACTATGTTTTCTTGTATGTGCAATGTCTTTATTTGGCTTTGTTGGGTCATGCTCAAAGTTTGTGGAAGAAACAAGTTTTAATGAGTTGAAAAAATAATAATTTTCTCCACACAAAATAAACTTACCTCTTTTATCTTTGGTCTCATAAACCAACACTATGTGGACCATAATTCATATTTGCAAGCAAAAAAAAGTAGATTGAAATCATCCTTCAAGAAAATACATGTGGCTAAAAATTGTTGAAATATTGTAACTGCAAAGAGTATTCTATTTGTTATTGAGTTATTATTCATAATATCAATCCCCTTTTGTGGATTGATCATGTTAGGCTTTGTAATT
This sequence comes from Picea mariana, assembly GCA_032191745.1. NCBI lineage: Eukaryota > Viridiplantae > Streptophyta > Pinopsida > Pinales > Pinaceae > Picea > Picea mariana. Next base: position 57,890 of record JASDQU010588754.1, read on the forward strand.
GACCAAATATCCTTTTGTGGATTGGTCAAACTCTAATTATATTATGCTAATTAAGAAGTCGTCCCCCAGGCCTAATTAAAGTGGTCAAATTTCCAGAATCAGTTCAAGAAGTACTAGTCCAGATTTTCGTAGGTCAAATTTGAAAGGGTAAAATTTGGATTTTCTAAAATCTGACTGCGCCATCCTACTCGACTCAACCAAGCACACCTCCCAGTAAGTTCAGATTTAATTTATGAGCACTTTCACTTTTTGGTCATTTTCCCAGCTCCAGATCAAGATGTCTGCAAACACCAATCTTGTTGACAAGTTAGAAGGTGTGGATAAATTATGTTCCTGGAAGTATAGGATTGCACTCATTCTTGAATAGAATGACCTTTCAATATTTATCAAGGAAAATGTACCAGAACCTATAGATGCTACAACTAAAGCAAAGCACTAGAAGGATATGGTTAGGGACAAAAGAATCATTGCAGACTCTATTAAAGATCACTTGATCCCTCAAGTGGCCTCCAAGAACACTCCAAGAGAAATGTTTGATGCCCTAACCAGGATGTATGAAGGACATGATTTCAATTGGAAGATGAATCTAAGAAACCAACTCAAGAATACAAAGATGCAGAAAGGAGAAACTGTACATGACTACTTCTCTAGGGTTTCTCACTCTAAGGAACAACTAGAATCAATTGGAGACAACTTGGATGAATATGAACTCATATTAATAGCTCTTAATGGTCTCACGAGACCTTGGGGTGCCTTCATCCAAACTATTTGTTCCAGAAAGGAAAAAATACAATTTGACAGTCTTTGGGAAGAATGTGTCCAAGAAGAAGAAAGAGTATCTAACCGAGAAGCGGTACTTTCAAGGGATGAAGATCAAGCCCTATCTTCTCATGCTAAAGGAGGAAAGAAAAGGTCTTATTTCAAGAAGGAGACCCACCTATGTGAGGAATCTCACTCCCCAAAGAGATTCAATCATTCTCATAAAGAATCTCACCCTCCAAGGAGATTTCAGAAGTTTCAGAAAGGTTAAAGAAGAGAAAAAGACTTCTCATCCTACCAATGTTGCCATTGTTACAAGATGGGACATATTGATAAGAATTGTCCAGCTAGAAGAGAAGAATACAAGAAGAGAAACAAAAGGCAACATGCCCATATTGTTGACGATGAAGAGCCACCCACGAAGATGTTTAAAGAAAATATTGAAGACTATGTCTTAATCTCTACCCTCTCAGGATTAGTATCACATGGAGAGGATACTTGGCTCATAGATAGTGGTGCTTCAAAGAACATGACAGGTCAAAGAGACTTTATTTCTAGCCTTACTAAAAAGAACTTTCCCCAGAAAGTTACACTTGGAGATGATTACCAGTACCCTATCAAAGGAGTGGGAGAGTATAATTACAAACTTGATTAAGGGACCCCAATGAAGATGAAGGATGTATTATATGTACCAGGTTTGACAAAGAACTTGCTCTTTATCTCAACTTTAGATAATAAAGGCTTCAAGGTGGCATTCATATATGGTGAATTCCTCATGTGGCTTAAAGGGAAAACCATAGAAGATGAAATTGTTATTGGAACATAAGAAGGTGGCCTTTATAAATTAAAAGGTCACTTAGAAGTAGCCTTGACACGCTCCATCGAGATTCCATGTGAACTTTGGCATAGAATACTATATCACATCAACTACAAATCATTTTCATATGTGAGAAAGGCAGTTACAGGTCTACCAGAATTCAAGGTTGACCATGAAGGTGTGTGCAATGGATGTGCACAAGGAAAGAACATCAAGAACCCTTTCCCGATGAGAGACAGTAAAGAAGAAGGAGTCTTAGATCTCATCCACTCATATGTATGTGGCCCAATGCCATCAACCTCCATTAGTGGGTATGTATAATATGTATCATTTATTGATGACTATTCTCGCAAGACTTGGGTTTACTTATTGAAATCAAAAGATGAAGTGTTTGGAAAATTCAAGGAATTCAAAGCCTTGATAAAGAGTATCTCTGAAAGAAATATCAAGACACTCAGGTCATGTAATGGAGGAGAATACACCTCAAAAGAGTTTGTAAACTTTTGTAAAGATATTGGGATTAAGACGGAGCTCACCACTCCCTACAATCCTCAACAAAATGGTGTAGTAGAAAGGAAGAACAAAACTATAATGGAAGTTGTGAAGACTATGATCCATGATCAATATCTTCCAATGCACTTATGGGCGGAAGCAACAAGGACAACAATGTATGTAGAAAACAGACTATCCCATAGTGCACCTGGGTTCAAAACCCCCAAAGAAATGTTCTTCGGAAACAAGCTATAAGTAAGCCATCTTAAGATATTTAGTTTTTCAGTGTTTGTACACATTCTGAAAGAGAAGAGAACCAAGCTGGACCATTCAGGAAAGAAGGGAATATTTGTTGGATATTGTGAGATATCAAAAGCCTTTAGAATTTATATACCAGGTTACCATCACATTGATATCAATAGAGATGTAACCTTTGATGAAGATGTAGTACTAAAGAAATCAAGAATATGTCAGCTTGAAGAAGTATATGAAGAAGATCCTCTAGCTCCCAAATTTGCACAACCAATAAGGGAAGTCGTAGTTTCCCCTAATGATGAGATTCATGAAGATCATGATATTTTATAATCTCAATAACCTCCCCAGATGACGATCTCTCACAAGAGAAAGCTAGCTTGGGAGAGGGAACTTATTCAAGATGGAGAGAAGTATGGTGCCCCAGAAGGTACCATGAGACAATTCAAGAAACCCAAGCCATTCTCTAGTTATATGTATTTGATGTGTGATCTCTTAGAGAAGGAACCTACTTGCTTTGAAGAATCCATTCAGAAGAAAGAATGGGCAGATGCCATGACAGAAGAATACCAATCCATTATAAATAATGATGTATGGGAAATAGTTCCCAGACCGAAGAGCAAAGATGTGGTATCTTCCAAATGGCTATACAAGATAAAAAATGCTATTGATGGAAGTATTGAGAAATATAAAGAAAGGTTTGTAGTTCATGGTTTTTCTCAAAAGGAAGGCATTGACTATGAAGACACATTTTCTCCTGTAGCCAGATACACTTCTATCAGAACCATCATAGCCCTTCCAACTAAGATGAAGTGGAAGTTACACCAGATGGATGTGAAAACAACCTTCTTCAATGGTGTCATTGAAGAAGAAGTCTATATAGAACAACCCCAAGGGTTTGAAGTAGAAGATAGAAATACTTATGTCTACAGATTGGAGAAGGCTCGATATGGATTGAAGCAAGCTCCTAGAGCTTGGTATGGAAGAATTATCAGTTTCCTGACAAGCTTGGGCTTTACCAAGAGTAAATTTGATTCTAACCTTTACTTCAAGGTTATGAATGATGATCCTGTTATATTGTTGTTGTATGTGGATGACTTATTCTTAACTGGAGAAGAAAATCTCATCATTGATTGTAAGAAGAAGTTCAATGCAGAATTTGAGATGAAAGACGTAGGCCTAATGCACTATTTCTTAGGTCTTGAGGTTTGGAAAATCCTAGAGAAGATCTTCCTTAACCAACGGAAGTATGCAGTTGAAATATTGAAGAGGTTTGATATGTTGGGGTGTAAATCCATGAATACACCCATGGAAACTAAGTTGAAGCTCTTGGTTGATACTTCGTCAGAATTGGTTGATGCTACGCTATACAGACAGATCATTGGATCAATCAGGTATCTGACAAACACCAGGCCAAATATATGTTTTGTTGTGAACATCTTGAGTCAGTATCTAGTAGAACCCATACGTGTTCACCTTATTGCTGCAAAACATGTGATGATATACCTTAAAAGTACGTTGGAATTTGGTCTCTATTATAATGGAGATCATGACTTCATACTAATTGGTTATACCGATTCTTATTGGGAAGGAAGTGATTCTGACAGAAAGAGCACTTCAGGATGTTGTTTCAGTCTGGGGTCATTCATGACTTCATGGCAGAGTAGGAAGCAATCTAGTATTTCTCTCATCACAACAAAAGCACAGTACATTGTTGCATGTTCCACCAGTTGTGAAGCCATATGGCTACGAAAGTTGTTGACAGGTCTATTTGATCTAGAGATGGAAGCAACTGTGATTCTATGTGATAACCAGAGCTGCATAAATATGACAGAGAACCATGTGTTCCATGACAATTCGAAGCACATAGAAACCCGTATCACTACATTCGTGATATGGTGCAGTGGGGAGCTATAAAGCTCCAATATGTTGGCACAAATGAGTAGGTTGCAGATGTGTTGACCAAACCTTTGTCTCATGTAAAGTTTGAGCACTTTCGAGACAAGCTTTGTATAGTCTGAAAGGACCTCCCTCGAAAGGGGGATCGATGTTGATGATACTATGGTATCCTGACCAATAGTGGGTAGCTCAGTTAGGATTTTATATCCAAGGGGATTGATCATCCCTGTGTTGATGATTGCATCTATGTGAGACATTCTCCAACTTACAAACCTGTGATATGTGGATCATTGCAGCTATGTGAGATATTCTCCAGCTTATAAACCTGAGATAAATCCCATGAGAAGGGTGTGTGGTTCCTATCTGAGATAGAGCTGGAATTTAGAGATGACCTCCTCCATTCAGAGAGTTGAGAAGATCTCCAGATGATTATCCTGTGGTAAAGGTGATCTGTTGAGTTAGATGTGCCTGTGGCTGAGCACAAGGTGAACGTGTGAAATCCCAAAGTGATGGGTTCATATTAATGAGAACATAAATGAAGATGATGTATTAGCCTCCTCTGAGAAGAATAGTTAACGAGAAACTCCAGATGATTCTCTTGTGTAATGCAGTGGGAAAAAGGATCTGTTGAGTGGATGTACCTGTGGACGAGCACATGTGAACGTGTGAAGAAGTGGTTCTTCTGTGTAATGCAGTGAGCCAGACATATGTGCATCCCTATGTATGTGCTCCTAGTGGATGAGCACTAGTGGGTGTATCATAACTATTTCTATATTGTTCAAGAGTCATACCTACCTGTAACCCTAATTGTAATGTAAAGGGTACAGGTCGGCCCCACCTTAATGTGATTGGTAATTAATGTAAAAGATAATTAATCTAGTTAATATTAATTATATTATAAGCTAGTGAGGTCGGCCCTGTTGTTCCAATAGACACTTATGTTGATAGGTTCAGGTTAGTATAAGTAAAGGTAAATTCCCAATTGAGGAAACATATCTTTCACATGAGTTTGGAAATTTCAACAAGTACACCTCCTTGGAAAAAGTGTGCACCTCTCTTGGGCTCTAGTCTTCTAGGGTTTGAGCACCCTCTTGTGTGCTAGGTATTATTGGTGGTGAAGTTATTTCTCTTGAAGAATATAGAAAAGGATTTGGATGGGTTTTCTTCCCTTGTTGAGAAGGGTTTCTCAAGATACTTCTTGTGTTCTTGTGCATGGTGTTTCTTCTTGTGATCTTGGTTGCTGCAACATTATTGTTTATGGTTAAGACAAATGAAAAAATGAAATGAACTACATGCTTAACCTAGCTTATTGAAAAATCAACATGGTATCAGAACATAGGCATTGAAGAACCCATTGCATAAAACTTCAAGGAAAATCGTCTTGTTTTTGCAGAACCATACGACCCTCTTAGGGTTTCCAGAAATTTTGTATGACCCTCCTTCTTTCTCAATTTCATCCCTTAATACTTAGACGTTGGGGGTATTTTTTGGCATAGGAGAGTACGACCTCCTCCAGCACACCTCCAGAGACTGTCAGAATGAAATTCCGATCATTTTCAATTTTTGACCCTAGGGTTTCTAGGGTTTTGCTAATTTCTGCAGAAATTTCAGTATTAGTGTTTCTGCAATTCATTGAAGGAGCTCTTTAGCTCACCGATACTCTCTCATATTTCAAAGGGTTATTTTTGGTAGTCATAAGTCCAACAAAACCTAAAAGTGCTAGCCTAGACTAGCCATTAGGTTTTCTAGTCTAGTTGATAAAGGGTTGTGAATAATCTAAAATTATGATGAACAAAACTATGATGGAAGTTAATCTTGATGGATCAAGCAACTTCAAGTTTATGGAAGACAAAACTTCAAAGGAGGACTTATTGTGGGTAATACAAAAATGTGTCACTGTCAAGAGCCATTGGAGAAATCATATCAACACCCCCAGGTATGCACTTGTATATATATTATGTGTATCATTGTCATGAGGGGAATTGCAAGAGAAATGAACCTTTTTCTGAAGTTATGGATCCAGAGGATCTCAATGCATTCAGAGGAACAACACACTCAAAGTGAAGACTCCATGTTTGATTGTTGAAATTGTCATTCCTCTAACCTATATTTTTTAAGTTTGCTACATTACAAGTAGGTGTTGTAGTTGTGACAACAATTCTTAAATTGTTTTAATTCTAGATATACACTCATTATTCTCCTTTAGGAGATATTCTTGTTTTGGTTCCTCTTTTTTTCTTGTTCCAGACAGGTTAAAAATAAAGGAAGATATTTTATCCTTTAGAGGGAGCCACTTGACTTAGAGGGAGTCAAAACTAATTGAGAAAGAGGGAGAATAGAACCATCATTGGGGAAACCAATAATACATGATCAGAATATTTCTATGATTCTATGTGCAGAAGCATGCATGACACATTATATGTTCAGAACAAGAGTCTTCGCAAGACTTTGAAAAGCATAACTCCTGAAGAAGTCTTCACCAGAATGAAGCCTGAGATTGCACACTTCAGGTTATTTGGGTGCCCAATGTATTTTCATTTACCCAAAGAGAAGTAGTCCAAGATAGATACTTTAGAAAGAAAGGATACAATGAATCTTCAAAGACATTCCAGATCGACATCCCTGGTCAGAGACAGATTGAAACAAGCAGAGACATTGTCCTTGAAGAAGAGATAGTCTTTCAAAGTTCTATAGAATCTCAAACAGAGATTGGCAGTAAGACAGTACTTCTCCCCCTTCAACAAGTTCAAAGGGAGACAAACATTATTCCAGTCGATCCAGTTGCTCCAGTTGACATGTTCAAAGATATTGCAGTAGGGAATAAAAGGCCTACCTAGACTTACTCTGCAAGAGGCAGAGAAACATACAAGCCTCTCAAGGCACATCTCGAGAAAGCAAAAAAACATTTTCGAGCTATCCTTTAGTGATGAGACATTTCATTGATGTTGAGCCTCCTTGTCTTAGAGAAGCAATAGGATAACATGTATGGAAAGATGCCATAATAGAAGAATACCAGTATATCTTAAAAAATGATGCATAAGATATTATTCAGGAACCAGTAGAAAAGTCTGTAGTAACTTCCAAGTGGATCTATAAGATCAAGCATGTAGCTAATGGAAGTGTCGAGAAATACAAAATGAGATCTATAGCCAGCGGTTTCTCACAAACAGAGGGAGTTGTCTACGATGAGACACTTGATCCAGTAAACTTGATACACTTCCATCAATACTACCATCCATGAGTTGGAAACTATATCAGATAGATAGATTCTTGATGGTTTTGGATTTCAGCAAGAGTGTTGTTGATCCAAACCTATATTATTACAATGTTGGTGACAAGATCTTGATTTTGATGACTTATTCAGAAAGCCTTGTTGTTGGATACAAGTAATGCTTGACTTATGAATTCGAGATGAAGAATCTGAGTATGATGCACTACTTCTTGGGACAAGAAGTATGACAGAGGACCGATGATATTTTCTTGAGTCAAGGAAAATATACAGTGAAAATATTAAAGAAGTTCAGTATGAGAGAATGCAAAATCCACCGTGATGGATTTAAAGAAAAATATTAATGATGATTCAAACAAGAGTGATCCACATTTGATTGGATCACTGATGTATCTAGTTAACACCATACTTGATTCATGCCATGCAGTGAATGTACTTAGTAATTTCATGAGTCGACGAGACAGGCTCACCATAAAACAACAAAACATGTATTGAGATATATACGAGACACAGTTGGATATGGCCTGAGATAGGACTCCAGTGTGAACTTGAGTTTGAAGGATATGCCGATTCAGATTGAGAAGAAAGTACAGTGGACTGGAAGAGCACATATGGTTTTTGTTCTACCATGAAGGTGGTCATGGTTTCCTGATACAGCAAGAAACAAAAATATGTGGCCTTGGGTACCATAGCGGCAGAGTATATAGCATCGAGTGTGTGAAGCAATGTGGCTTCACAAGCTTCTGAAATATTTAATTGACCATGAGATGGATCCTATGATGATAACCAAGAGCTATATGTAAAGCTCCTTGAGAACCCAGTGTTTCTAGATGGATCAAAACACGATGAGATGAAATATCCTTATATCAGAGATACGATGCAGAGGAAAATAGTACACATGTAGTACCTTCCTACACATGAGCAGATTGCAGACATATTCACCAAACTAACTTGATGAAGAAAGCCTCCCTAGTTAAGAGGGAGTGTTGATGACTCCAGCCAAGAGAAAATTTAAAGTACATCTGTGTGAGACTTGGCATGATGAAGAATGCCTCCCTAGCTGAGAGGAAGTGTTGATGATTGCAGCTATTTGAGACATTCTTCAGCTTACAAACCTGTGAGAAGTGGATCATTGCAACTATGTGAGATATTCTCCATCTTACAAACATGAGAGAAAGCCCCTGAGAAGGGTGTGTGGTTCTTATATGAGACAGATCTGGAACGTAGAGATGACCTCCTCCATTCATAGATTTGAGAAGAAATCCATAATATTATCCTGTGGGAAAGGCGATCTGTTGAGTTGGAAATGCCTGTGGTTGAACACAAGGTGAACGTGTGAAATCCCAAAGTGTTGGTTGCATCGTCATGAGAATAGAAATGAAGAAGATGTATTAGCCTCCTCTGAGCAGAAGAGTTGACGAGAAACTCCAGATGAATCTCCTGTGTAATGAGGTGGGAAAGAAGATCTGTTGAGTGGACGTGCCTATGGACGAGCACAGGTGAAAGTGTGAAGAAGTGGTTCTTCTATGTAATGCAGTGATCCGGAGATATGGACATCGCTATGGATGTGCCCCTAGTGGATGAGCACTAGTGGTTGTATCATATCCCTTTCTATATTGTTCAAGATTTAGACCTTCCTGTAACCCTAATTGTAATGTAAAGGGTATAGGTTGGCCCCACCTTAATGTGACTGGTAATTAATGTAAAAGATAATTAATCTAGTTAATATTAATTATATTATAAACTAGTGAGGTCGGCCCTATTGTGCCAATAGACACTTCTGTTGAAAGGTTCAGGTTAGTATAAGTAAAGGTAAATTCCCCATTGAGGAAACACATCTTTCACATGAGTTTGGAAATTTCAGCAAGTACACCTCCTTCGAAAAAGTGCACACCTCTCTTGGGTGCTAGTCTTATAGGGTTTGAGCACCCTCTTATGTGATAGGTCTTATTGGTGGTGAAGGAATTTCTCTTGAAGAATATAGCAAAGGATTTGGTTGGGTTTTCTTCCCTTGTTGAGAAGGGTTTCCCAAGAAACTTCTTGTGTTCTTGTGCATGGTGTTTCTTCTTGCGATCTTGGTTGCTACAACATTATTGTTTACGGTTAAGACAAATGCAAAAATGAAATGAACTACATGATTAACCTAGCTTATTGAAAAATCAACACCCTGGACAGATCTCGCAGGTCTGGTAAGGATGGTCTATCAAAGTACCTATGCATGTATATGCTAGCTATAGTCAGTAGTGGTATCTCCATTAGGATTTTTATAATCCTAGGGAATCTTATGATTCTTGGGCAGATCCCAAAGGTCTGGTAAGTATGGTCTGTTAGAGTACCACATGGTAGCTCCGTTAGGATTTTATATCCTAGGGAATATTATGATTCCTGGGTACCTCCTTAGGGACTGTCAGAGTACCACAAAATATTGTTACACATGCCTCATTCTGTTGCTCCATGATGATGTTGTTGTTCCAACTTTCGTGTTGTGATGATGTTGTTGCTCCAGCCTTCGTGTTGTGATGATGTTGTTGCTCCAGCCTTTGTGTTGTGATGATGATGTTGTTGTTGTTAATGTTATTGATGATGATGATGTATTAGTGTTATACTAATTCATGTTGATGCAGATGATGATGATTCTACTCCAGCTCCATGTTGTGAATGATGATGAGAAAAACTTCTGATGATTTATAGATATGCCATTCAGTGTTCCAGATGTTGTTGATGTTGTTTCCCTCTCTCTCTCTCTCCTGATGATTTTGTAGAATACCCTTTTTGTTAAGGGGGAGTCTTGAAATATTGTAACTGCAAAGAGTATTCTATTAATTATTGATTTATTATTTATCATATCAATCCCCTTTTGTGGATTGATCATGTCGGGCTTTGTACTTGACCAATTCCCCTTTTGTGGATTGGTCAAACCCTAATTATATTATGCTAATGAAGAAGTCGACCCCCATGCCTAATTAAAGTGGTTTTAACCACCGAGAAGAGAAGTCAGCCCTGCCTAGTGAAGAGACACCTTTCCAGCGCCTGCTGGCTAATATAAATAAAGGAGGCTAGCGCCTCATTTGTTCACTCACCCATTCATTCATCAAATGCGCAAGTTTGGAGAGTTTTAGTTGGGAGAAGAAGGAAGAGAGAGGCGCATTTCTCAGTGTTGGATAATCTCTAGTGTTTTGGTTTATTGTCTTGGCATTGTCTTGGCTATCTTTATTAAGAAAATTTTTTTTGGGTTTTCTCCCCCATGAGGGTTTCCCAAGATAAATGATGTGTATATTGTTATTTTGTTTCTCTCAGTGATCCTATCTATGCTATTGTTATCTAGTAAATTGAAAAGAAACTTAACAACTTCTCTAAATTTAACAAAAAATACCATGGATGAGAGAGCAATCTTAGATTCAAAAACAAGAGTTGGACATGCTAAAATTGAACTTTTTATGCACGTACATGAGGGATAAAAATGCAATTTCTAAGTGTGATTGTGATGACAATATTGGTTTTTGTCATGAGGGATGAAAATTGAAATTCCAAGATTGAGCATGAGAACTAGAAATCCATGTTGAGAAATCCTACAAAGAGAGATGAAAAATTAATTTACAAGCAATCCCAACAAAGAGATAAAGATGCATATTTAAACTTTATTGGTTATCAATCTTGGAAAGAGTGATGGAATTGCTTTTTTATCCTTGCAAAAAGAAAGTGGAAAATTCAGATTTAAAGCAAGAACAAAAAATTGCATTTGCCTAACTATCCTCAAGCATGAAAATGGAGGAATGTGTAGAATGCAAATATTCAAGTGCAATGGTAATTTAAATATTTATTTCAACTCCATTGCATAACCCCTCCTTAAATTTGAATTAAATTCATAAATTTGCATGCAATGGATTTCTTTGGCTTGATTTGATCATGCTTGCTATGAACATGCAAAATATTTCTTTTAATTCCCAAGATTGTAATTTACATTAAAAATTGCCATTTGGCATGTTATGTGATTGATCTTGCATATATTACTTTCTTAGATTCATTTACATTAAATAAAAAAACTAGAATGCATTAGCGTTTTAACCCCACAAGCTCGAGCTTCTCCAAACTAGATATAAACAAGTCGTGGAGCAAGAATCAGATTTCAGTTGGTCATATTCAGTGGTCCTGCAAACAAGGTTCAATTTGAGATCAACTTTTCAATGAGCTCTTTTTAACATGCATAAGATTATGATCAAGAATCAAACAAATTCAATATGGTATTTTTGGCTATTATAAACATGTATGCATTGGCCTATCAAGCAAAACTTCAATAAGAAATTCCAACCTTCATGCTGCCAGCACTATGAAAAAAACATTTTTATTTCAAGAAAAATGAAAACTAAAAAACCAAAATATGCATGAGAAAGAGATTTAATAACTCAAAAGAGAGTTAAGAATGCAAATTTAAGATTCAAAAGACTGGTTGGAAATGAATGTTTCATGTGAGTGGATGAAGGTTGGATATGCATATTTCAAGCTATGAAAAAAATAGAGTTTTTTTTTTGACATGATGGTTGAAAATGCCATCTCAATCTTGAACATGAAATCTGGAAACGAAAAATTCTACTAAGCCTAGAAGAAGAAGTTGTGTCTTTGATTTCCAGACATGCCCAAAAGTGGGCTGAAAATGAAATTTTAGCTAGCTAAAATGAGCTTGCTCAAACTCAATAAATAAAATTGAGAATTGCAAACTTAAACAAGCCATGGGGAAAGTTGAAAGATGCACTCTCAAACTCACAAAAGTGAGATGAAATTTGCATTTCCAACTGTCAATGGAGACCTGGAATAGCTGAAAAATGCACTCCCAAGCAAGTAAGGAAGAGATGGAAATTGAATGTTTAAATATGACAAAGATTGGTGAAAATGCATGTGCAATTCCATGCTCATTCCTATTCAAATTTGAACACTAATATTGAAAATGTCCTCTACAAATTAGCATAAGCATTGAATCTTGTATTCTTGGTTTATTGGCTCTCATAGCTTTCAAAAGATGCAAATTTCAGCAAAGCATTAAGGGTATAAACTTGGAAACAAAGCATGTCAAGAAACTTTGGTGGCCACTGATCATCACACACTTGTTGTGAATCAACACATAGAGGATATAGCACCAAATCCTTAAGCTGAAAATCAGTTGCTCTTAATCACTTATGTTATCATTCTTGCAACACTCTCTTGATTTTGTTGTTACCATCTCTAGAGAAGCTAAATGCCCTATTATGAGGTAGACAGATTTTTGTATAGTTAATAATTTTTTTAGGGTCTTATCAATTTTGAATTAACAAAGTGCCCTGTTATGCAATGAATTTTTTATTTTCCCAATAGGACTATTTCAGGTTGTTATCAACTGCTTCTAGGCCAAACAAGTTTTTGTTTGACTTGGCTCTATTATGATCTGTTTTGATCTATTTTAAATTGCAAACATGAAGTTTATCATATATATATATATATAGAGAGAGAGAGAGAGAGTATTGTTTTAAGACAACAAAAATGGTCCCACCACTTAGTTGTACCATAGAAATAAGGTTTATATGATGATTAAGAAGTGAATGTGTTGATAATATACATTATAGTACCTTTAGGGTGTTTTGTAGTTTTATGACGATACGTTGTAGCCTAACTTATTACACATGTAAATTGCTTCATCTTCTTTCTATTATGCATATGGTTTATGATGTCATCATTATGGTTATGTTTTGTGGTTCATGTAGCATTTCTTGGTTGGTTCTTAGTTTGATTCATATGTATGTTGATACATGGTTTGTGGCATATGGAGGTAACATGTAGTGGAGGTGTATGTGATTGTTTTGGTTAATGGTTGCTTGGCACCCACAAAATACAAACAATGTTAGTTGCGATTATCTATATAACAACAAAAAGGAATTTGGAAGTGTCAAACACTTAAAATATGTAATGTTCTAACTGTTGACCTCATTGCATTATGTCTAGCTTCTTTATGCCATGTTATGTGTCATGATCAACCCACTTGTGCTTTGGACTTGTTGTTGTGGTATGGTTAAAGCACATTGTGTTATGAAACTTAGTTGTTGATCTTGTTTGGCATTAGAGGTAGCACATATCATTTATGTTTATTATTTGTTAGTTAATGTGGTTGTATTGTATCTCTTGGGCATACGTTGAACCCATAGACATGAATGGTGTTGTTTGGAGTTTTGGAGCATTAGAAGATTGGATTTTGGTATTGATTATTTATACTAATTATGATGGAAACATTAGGATGAAAAACTTAATTTATTCAAATGAAAAACTAAAGGATATTAGAGGGTTGTTATCAAATTTTAGTGCTCTAAGGGTTGTTATCAAATTTCAGTCGAAGCATACTTACATCTAAAACATGCACTCTATTTTGGCACACATAAAGATGGGTATTTTTTTAAAACTATAGAAATGGACTCTTAAAAATATTAGGATCCAATTGGAACTCTTTTCAACAACAATAATGACATTGTAGGAAATAGGGAAATGACACACACACACATTGTAGGAAATAGGGAAACAACACACACACACATTAAAAGATTAAAACAATTTTCATATATTTAAAATACATCGATACAACAATTCATATTGCAGGATTACACAACCAAAAATTTTCATGATATATTAGAGTTTGAAAAACAATTATTACAAAAGTGATTGAGTCAAGAGATAAGTACTTGTCAGATTAGGGCCTTGCCATGTAGACCTTAAGACATACAATAAAAAAGGGCCAATATCAACAGGATTAGCCTTATAAGTTATCATACATCTGTTAGCCTTTCTCTTCCTGCTGCTTGCTTCTATCTAAGATAATCCAAAACAATTGTTCCCACATGCCTAATGTTTTTCTACACCCATCAAATCCAAGACTTGGTACATGAAAAATATGTACTCTCACGTGAGTGTAAGACTCCTTGAAGGGTTTTTTATAGAAAATTCATAACTTATTCCTCACTAACTTGTGGGTGTAAGATTCCTTGAAGGGTTTTTTACACAAAATTCATAACTTATTCCTCACTAACTCCTCCTGCCATGTTTGCCACTATTTGGACACATCCTCAATGAGGGTAGCTATCACCATCTGTTAGATTTTGACCACACCTCAAGTCTGGTCTATTGTTTCCACAATTATACGCAAATTTACCCAATTTGAACTGTAAACATAAACACACTAAGATTCCTAACTACATTAGCACAACGGAAAAGGGAAAGCTAGCAATTAGATCATGCACAAGTACATAAAAATTTCAAGCCCAAAATCATGTTCTTAACTTAGAACACATGGGCTCTTGTACCAAGGAAAATGGCCCAATTCCTTTAGAAAAAAATGCCAAAATACTTACAAGACCACTACGGAAACCCTCCATGGTTTCTGTGCCAAATTTTGATAAACATTTAGGTTGTCATATCATCTCTAAATGTGTCCTCAAGGCTATCACAAACTATCCATGAGATTGTTGTTGTCCATCCCTCTTTCATTGTTGTTCCAGACCTCTATACTTGTTGGTATACACCTATAATATCTCCTTAGACCGCCCTTAAATATTTCTTCTCACTGAAAACTACTTGTACCCCTCAAGTCATTCCCACATACCTCTTCTCTTGCTCCCTTATCAACTAGGGAAACTTCAAAACAAGCCCAGAATTCTATTGTCTCCAACTGAATGAGGGATTACCCAACCTTACCTTCACCTACATCCAGCTAGCAAGAGTTTAACATACCCCCCTAGGTTTCAGTCTGAGGTACTAGGCCCGCGACCTCTCCAATATGTCCTACACAAGTCAACTAGCCTATCCACAAGTTGCAACATGTGTATCATCCACTGCAAGAGTCTCGAGCCCTCTCTTTTCGGCCTTATTTTCAGTTGCTACACCTAGTCTCAATTGAACTAGATCAAAGCTGAGGTCTAGCACTACCTGGCCCCTTCACTCTGCACTATCACACAGAAAAAACCCCAACACATACCCTGCACTTGGAATGAGGTTCAACTTCTTTCCTCTCTAGCTAAGGCACACAAAATAGTCTACAAAACAACATTAAGGCTCTCCCCCTTAGACAACTTTACTAGGGTGCCATACTCGGCCCCTCACCAAGCTGTCTACCACATAAATACCTCAACCACATGCCTAATCAACCTGCTCCATGAGACTGAGATCATCAAGGATCTCCTTCTCTTTGTACTTTCCCAAAACACAGAAAATTACAACAGACTAGAGCCTTATAGCATCCTCCATTTGGTTGGACTGAGGTCACCACACTTGGACTAAAATCACCAAGCATCCAACACACAATAATGTCACAATGACCCCTTGTGTCATTTTATACAAGTGTGAAATCCATTCAAGTAAGTCAACATTAAATTAGAATATTTTGGTCTTCTTTGTGGATGTGAAGCCCATGCACAAGCCCAAAAAACCCACCACCAAACCCATGAATCCCCACCTTCATTCCAAAGGTGGTTTTCACCAAATGAAGAGTCCATCATAGTGCAAATGATGATTCCTGTGTGCCTCACACTTGGGCCACATGAGAATAACTGCAGAAGCTACAAAACATCAACACCATCACCAATGTTACGACAGGGTTTGTGATTTCTTCCATTCACATATGTGAAGAATAAATATTCCATTGAATGGGAAGAAAACAAGAAAAGGGTGCTACAAAACATACTATCAATCTACAAAAACATTCTCCACATGAAAAAATGGACTCTGCACTTGTAAAAACTCACTTTGCATTTGCAAATTTACTCTCCAAACACTCTCCAAGCTAGTTTCACGCTCTAAGATGCTCAGGGGTCCCATCTCTCTCACATTCATTCATCCATGTGTTCTGGTATTCATCAAACTCTATTCTACCATGATATGCCCAAGAACCCTGGTTAGGAGGGCTTTCTTGATGGATGAACTTTCCAATAAACCGGAGCTCTTCACAACAATATTCTTGTATTGAGATTGCTTCTTCCTAATTTCTCTAATCTCCTGTAGCTTAATACTTTGTATTTTTGTGAGAGTTCTAATTTCTTCCAAGCCTTGAGAAACATTGATTGATAGTTATTCTAGTTGAGACAATTATCTTCATAATTTCTAGATTGGGTGGAGTGATTTTGATGATGGCCTCCATCCTTCCCTGACATGATTTTATTTTGTGTTTGGTTCATATTCTCATTGCTATCAGATTCTCCATAATATGTTATGAAGGTTCCCGTCTCCTGAAGCTTTCTTGTCCTGTCACAAAATCTTGCCTCATCCTTGGAATCTAAAAAGACCTTAGGTTTGTTGGATATTCTTGGTTCATCACCCCTAGGGGAAAGTGTTATTACCTTCCCACCCTAGTCTCAATTATTCCTTGTTTAATCAACCGAGAACTTGATTCTTCCATGCTTCCACTACCTCCTCCTTAGAAGGAAAAAAATACTCCATCATGAACATGATCCAATAGCTCAATGGATAAATCGATAAGTTATTCCTCCATATTCCTATTCTCCAGTATTTCAACTGCTTGACTATCAACATGGTATTTTTAACAAGACTTTTCAATTTGTACATGCATTTTATAACACAAAACATTCATAATTTATGGAAAATGTGAAAATATGAAATTTTTGGATTCTGGAAATTTAAGATTAAGATATAAAGGAGAGTTGGCATCATTGATGACTCTATTAGGACATCTTGGCATTAGGATGTGATGTCAGATGATGTCAACAAGTTGTCCTACTTGTAGAGTGTTCTTAAATTTTTTGTTGTGGAGTGCTTTGAAGTTCAAACAATTGAATTAAAAAAATAACATCAAATGTAGTGGGAAATATGAGTAATATAACCTAGTATGATCCTAGTGCATTAGAGATAGAATTTAGTTAACTTTGTTACCTTTGATAAAGGTTGTGATCAATGAAGCACATCAATTGTGAAATAATATTTTTTCAAGACAGAGTGGAAACAAGAAGCAAAGTGCATAAGGTAAGGGTCAAGGTGGTAAATGAATCAGTAACAAAGGCATATATGAGTAGAATAAACATTGCATGTTTGGATGTAAAAAAGTGGTATGGCATGACAATTTTCCTCATAATATTGTACCTACACTTGGCCACACTGTTGGCACTACATATTTGGCATTTTCTAAACAAAAATTTAAAAAGAGAGATTCTGAAAGTCTTTTTAGGAGCCAAAGAGAATTCTAGGCTCTTCTTATGAAAGGAATTGATCCCCAATCCTGATTTACATGTGTTGAATTGATAATGATTTGGGGACAAAACTAGAAGTCCTTATGGTAGTGTGCATGATGTAAAATGGATAACAATATGGAAAATGAAAACCAAAATATTAATGCATTGAAGGAAATGTATTTGATGAGTGGAAGGTCCTTGTTCTAAAAAGTATCAGTACAATAAATTTAGAGTCTATAAACAAGTGCGATGGATTTATTCAAGTATTAAACATTTCCTATTTTCCAGCAAAGGATGTAGATTCATATTTAAGACCATTCAACAAAATTTTCTCTCACATTGTGATTTTTTAACAAGCTTTTTGGTGTAAAAACACTTTCACATTCAAGAATGTTTGGGTGAAATCCCAATGTACACATGAAACCGCAAAAAAAAACTCATAAAATA
Source organism: Picea mariana (assembly GCA_032191745.1). Taxonomy (NCBI): domain Eukaryota; kingdom Viridiplantae; phylum Streptophyta; class Pinopsida; order Pinales; family Pinaceae; genus Picea; species Picea mariana. The sequence continues at coordinate 75,975 of JASDQU010588754.1, forward strand.
GATGGGACTGTCGTGTACAATAATGAACACAAAGGATCACTAAGTCATGAACAAATGAAAGTGATGATAAAGAAGCTACTCAATTTATTTACTCTCTTAATCCAAAATTGAAACGTTTTTTGGATTGGATTTTGAAAATTATGGAAATGGGGCATTTAGATGCCTTTTTCCTAGCTGCAACATTTGAGTATGCCCCAATAGTTGATGAAGTTAAAAAACATGAATTAAAAAAATAGCATCAAATGTAGTGGGAAATATGAGTAATATAACCTAGTAGGATCCTAGTGAATTATAGATAGCATTTAGTTAACGGTGTTACCTTTGATAAACGTTGTGATCAATGAATCACATCAATTATGCAATAATATTTTTACAAGACAGAGAGGGAACAAGAAGCAAAGTGCAGAAGGTAAGGGTCAAGGTGGTAAATGACTCAGTAACAAAGGCATATATGAGTAGAAGCAACATTGCATGTTTGGACGAAACAAAGTGGTATGGAATGGCGCTTTTCTTCATAATATTGTACCTACACTCGACCACACTGTTGGCACTACATATTTGGCATTTGATAAACAAAAATTTGAAAAGAGAGATTCTGAATTTTTTTTTAGGATCCAGAGAGAATTCTAGGGTCTTCTTATGAAAGGCATTGATCCCCATCCCTGATTTACATGTGCTAAATTGATAATGATTTGAGAAAAAAACTAGAAGTCCTTATGGTATTGTGCATGTTGTACAATGGATATCAAGATGGTAAATGAAAACCAAAATATTAATGCATTGAAGGCAATGTATTTGATGAGTGGAAGGTCTTTGTTCTAAAACGTATCAGTACAATAAATTTAGATTCTATAAACAAGTGCGATGGATTTATTCAAGTATTAAACATTTCCTACTTTTCAACAAAGGATGTAGATTCATATTTAAGACCAGTCAACAAAATTTTCTCTCACATTTTGATTTTTTAACAAGCTTTCTGGTCTGAAAACACTTTGACATTAGATAATGTTTGGGTGAAATCCCAATGTACACATGAAACTGCAAAAAAAATATAACTCAAAAAATAGATGGGGCTGCGTGCAATAATGAACACAAAGGATCACTAAGCCATGAACAAATGAAAGTGATGATAAAGAAGATACTCAATGTATTTACTCTTTTATTCCAAAATTGAAACGTTTTTTGGATTGGCTTCTGAAAATTATGGCAATGGGGCATTTAGATGCCTTTTTCCTAGTTGCAACACGTGAGTATGCCCCAATAGTTGATGAAGTTCAAACAAATGAATTAAAGAAATAACATCAAATGTAGTGGGAAATATGAGTAATATAACCTAGTAGGATCCTAGTGCATTAGAGATTGAATTTAGT
>JASDQU010588754.1:77394-87517 GCA_032191745.1 Picea mariana
TAGATGCCTTTTTCCTAGTTGCAACACGTGAGTATGCCCCAATAGTTGATGAAGTTCAAACAAATGAATTAAAGAAATAACATCAAATGTAGTGGGAAATATGAGTAATATAACCTAGTAGGATCCTAGTGCATTAGAGATTGAATTTAGTTAGTTGTGTTACCTTTGATAAAGGCTGTGATCAATTAAGCACATCAATTGTGCAATAATGTTTTTGCAAGTTAGAGTGGAAACAAGAAGCAAAGTGCAGAAGGTAAGGGTCAAGGTGGTAAATGACTCAGTAACAAAGGAAGATATGAGTAGAAGAAACACTGCATGTTTGGATGAAACAAAGTGGTATGGCATGGCATTTTTCTTCATAATATTGTACCTACACTGGGCCACACTGTTGGCACTACATATTTGGTCTTTGCTAAACAAAAAATTTAAAAGAGAGATTCTGAAATTCTTTTTAGGAGCCAAAGATAATTCTAGGCTCTTCTTATGAAAGGCATTCATCCCCAACCCTGATTTACATGTGCTAAATTGATAATGATTTGAGGAAAAAACTAGAATTCCTTATGGTAGTGTGCATGTTGTACAATGGATATCAAGATGGTAAATGAAAACCAAAATATTAATGCATTGAAGACAATGTATTTGATGAGTGGAAGGTCTTTGTTGTAAAAAGTATCAGTACAATAAATTTAGATTCTATAAACAAGTGTGATGGATTTATTCAAGTATTAAACATTTCCTACTTTTCAGCAAAGGAAGTAGATTCATATTTAAGACCATTCAACAAAATTTTCTCTCACATTGTGACTTTTTAGCAAGCTTTCTGGTCTGAAAGCACTTTGAGATTCAAGAATGTTTGGGTGAAGTCCCAATGTACACATGAAGCTGCAAAAAAAAAACCTCAAAAAATAGATGGGACTGTGTACAATAATGAACACAAAGGATCACTAAGCCGTGAGCAAATGAAAGTGATGATAAAGAAGATACTCAATGTATTTACTATTTTAATCCAAAGTTGAAACGTTTTTTGGATTGGCTTCTGAAAATTATGGCAATGGGGCATTTAGATGCCTTTTTCCTAGCTGCAACACGTGAGTATGCCCCAATAGTTGATGAAGTTCAAACAAATGAATTAAAAAAATAGCATCAAATGTAGTGGGAAATATGAGTAATATAACCTAGTAGGATCCTAGTGCATTAGAGATAGAATTTAGTTAACTTTGTTACCTTTGATAAAGGTTGTGATCAATGAATCACATCAATTGTGCAATAATATTTTTGCAAGACAGAGTGGAAATAAGAAGCAAAGTGCAAAAGGTAAGGTTCAAGGTGGTAAATGACTCACTAACAAAGGCATATATGAGTAGAGGAAAAATTGCATGTTTGGATGAAACAAAGTGGTATGGCATGGCACTTTTCTTCGTAATATTGTACCTACACTTGGCCACACTGTTGGCACTGCATATTTGGAATTTGCTAAACAAAAATTTTAAACGAGAGATTCTGAAAAAAAAAATTAGGAGCCAAAGATAATTCTAGGCTCTTCTTATGAAAGGCATTGATCCCCATCCCTGATTTACATGTGCTAAATTGATAATGATTTGAGGACAAAACTAGAAGTCCTATGGTAGTTTGCATGTTGTACAATGGATATCAAGATGGTAAATGAAAACCAAAATATTAATGCATTGAAGGTAATGTATTTGATGAGTGGAAGGTCTTTGTTCTAAAAAGTATCAGTACCATAAATTTAGATTCTATAAACAAGTGTGATGGATTTATTCAAGTATTAATCATTTCCTACTTTTCAGCAAAGGATGTAGATTCATATTTAAGACAATTCATTGAAATTTTCTCTCACATTATGATTTTTTAACAAGCTTTCTGGTCTGAAAACACTTTGACATTCAAGAATGTTTGGGTGAAATCCCAATGTACACATGAAACTGCAAAGAAAAAGAACTCGGAAAATAGATGGGATTGTCGTGTACAATAATGAACACAAAGGATCACTAAGCCATGAAAAAATGAAAGTGATGATAAAGAATATACTCAATGGATTTACACTCTTAATCCAAAATTGAAACGTTTTTTGGATTGGCTTCTAAAAATTATGGCAATGGGGCATTTAGATTCCTTTTTCTTAGCTGCAACACATGAGTATGCCCAAATAGTTGATGAAATGTGGAGGGATCCTGCAATTCAAGCTACATATGCAAGGCAACAATCCCTTGGATTCCCAACATCGATGAACGATATGGCAGGTTGGCAGATTATTGGATCTTCTCCAGGTATTTCTGGGTTGAGAAAAATGATAAGTTGAATCCTTTTTTAGATGGAAAGACTAGTACTAAAATTTTCACAAAATTCTTATGGGACTAGAATGCATAGCCTCTAATTCTAGTACCAATAAATCCTGCAAATTCTTCTTATCATAAAACCCAAAACCAATCAACCCCTTGCTAGAAAAGTTTATCCTCTAGTTTCCCAAATGGAAGAAGTATAGAGTAATAAAAATTAGAGGAAAAAACTACCAACATGTCTAACTCACCAGATAAATAATGAGCACCTATATAAGAAGCAATGCCGAGAGAGACTATTCCTAGTGTCTTCACCGAATCATCGATATTTTATCTCATTTCCGACTCACCAATGCATCGATATTGAATATCTTTTTAGACTATTTACAACTTCATTTCCCTCTGCCCTACTGATTTGATTTGGGAAAAATATACATTTTCTTTCCATTTACATAAACATGGGAGAAAACGCTCTTATTGAAATCCATGGGTAAAATCGTTTCCATAAACCACTGATTCGAGGAGATGGGGGAAATGTGTTTTCCCTAAATCCTTTATTTAAGGATCTATAGGGTGATTCACTCCCCAAACAAAAGGGATTCTAAAAAATAGAGGCAAAGTGAAAATTTTGTCCTGATATGGGGCTAGCGAACCCTCTCTACATAGGATTTTCTGATTTTCTTTCTGGGACGACGAATGATGTACCATATATCTTTTTTAGTATAATATTTGGGAGAAATTTTTTAATTTTCTTTAAAATTACTTCACTAAAAATTCACCCCCTCAAACATTTAAACCCTAAAATTTCGCCCCTAAAATTATCTATGGAGAAAATAGGGTTGAAAATTTAAGGAGTAGAGTGATTTATACATTTTTTTTGTATGGCATGGAGGGGAGATATGGGATCTAAAATCCAAACCAAGAAAGGTTTTATTTTTCTTGTTCTTTGTACATTACAAACTAGAAATCATGTTGGGGACAAATATGGAAGTTGTGCTTAAGACACAGGCTTCTATGCTAAGATAATTCACTCCCATTATGTTATTCATGTTGTTGAATATGGTGATTGGAACTATTGTTGTTCTTTTTGGAATGCACCAAAACAACCACACCAACACTAAGGACCTCAAGAAAAACCCATGTTTGTTATATATACTAAGTACCTTTTTATGGGAAAAAATGGCATAATCCCACTTTGACCTTCCTCCTTCAGGATGAACCTTGTTAATGATTTTTTTTAAAAATATGCCATTTCTCATACAAAAAATGAAACTAGGATGGCTAGAATTCACATCGAGAGGCCTAATCATCCCATGCCATATGCATTAGCCTACTATCTACAAATGTCTCATGCCTTCTCTCACCTAAATATTTTATTTTGATAACATAGGAAGAAGTGATAATGAATTAATATAAATACATGGTGTTCGAGGAACAAATACAAAGACACAACATTCTAGTAATGGGAGAGGAGATATGGGATCTAGAAGCCGAGCAAAAAAAACATTTTATTTTTCTTGTAGTTTGTATATTGTATAGTATAAATCATGTTGGGAGTAGTTATGGAAAATCAGCCTCATATGTGGTCTATTATGATCAATTGGTTCACTCCCATTGTGTTATTCATGTTGTTAAATGTGGTGATAGGAACCATTATTGTTACTTCTATAATGCACCAAAACAACATCACCAATAGGTACCAACTAAGAAGAAACTCATCTCTATAATATAGACTAAGCACCTTCAATTTATCCAGAGATAAGTTTGAGATGGTAGTTGAGTATAAAAACTAGAAAGAACAAGAGAAAATGGAGGATAATGTAATAGTAGAATAAGACAAAACAAGGGGAAAATAGGGAGAAGAAAGGAAATTAAAAGGATTATAGAATGCATCATAGTTGTTATTATAATTAATAAGTATACGAATCAAATGAAAGGATTATAGAAAGTTATACATATTTTGTTTTTAGTTGTCTAGGAGGGGAGATGTGGGATGTGGGATGTGGAAGAAAAGTCAAGAAAAGTTTTCTTTTTCTTGCAATTTGTATATAGCAAAGTATAAATCAGGTTGGGGATAGTTATGGAATCTCTACCTAAAATGTGGATGGTTGCTTATATGCTCGTTTGGTTCACTCCCATTATGTTGTTCATGTTGTTGAATGTAGTGATTGGAACCATTGTTGTTACTTATAGAATGTGCCAAAACAACATGAATCTATCCAAGCTTGAATTCTTGTTGTTGCACAATCTAAACCAAAAATGTATATATACACATACAAACTTGTTGCATTTTATTTTCATCAACATCAAATCATTTTACACCTTGAATCATAGGGTACATATGATGCAAGGGTGGGTGTGAATTAGCTTAACCTATTTTCAGTTATTCTCAAGTGTTGAAAATATATCTTAATTATTTGAAAGAAAGATTTCATAATGATCATTTTCAGATAAGTGAATGTAGCAAATCAAAGTAACAAGTTCTCATATAGGTGAGAATTACATCAAATACATTCAACTCATTATTCTTATTATACAAAAGAAAGTATTTATTTCCCAGGTGTAGATGAAGCACTTTTTATTTTACCAGTTGCTTACAAAGTGATTTTTTTTTATAGTGTCAATCCATCTATGTGATATTTAAATGTTTTTCAATGAAGTCCTGAGCAAAAGGCCAAACTTCGATTCTTGTTTTCATCTTTGCAAATAAATATATTGTCCAATTTAGCTATGAGACTTGGCACAGGTGAATGAAAGTACAATTGTGGTCATACAAATGTGGTGAAGGATTCTCTACATGAATTGGTGTCTATGAATTCAAATGGATTAGAGTATTGTAGAAGAATCGACAAACATATGTTAGACTACACCAACTATTAAAGATGCACACAAATATGATATTTTGAAAGAGTATAATGCTAACATTGAGGGTATTAATTCTAAATCAATTAAAAATGACATCAATTTGGTTTGTTCGACCTTGTTGAAGCAAGTGGGTTTCATTAAATGTCATGATGGAAAATTGTTTGAAACAATGCTCAAATTTAATAATGAGATATAGATCTTCATAATTCAAGGACTTCTAGTCTAGTAAATAGTTGTTATTTTAAACATGATATACTTAATATTTTAACTAATTGCTTTTGGAAGAATCTAGGAGATGGGAAGATAATTACTTCAAATTTGTTTCTAGTTAACTTCTTACCAATTGGGTTGATATTATATCGTCAACCTCATAACCATAGTTTTTCAATACATGCTAAGAAATTTACAACATTTCAGAATGCATTGGAAAAAGAATGATTAACGCTAGAGAAACCCTCCCACTAATCGATAAAATACTTTTTTTTCATCATTTGGAAAGACATTTTCACAAAAAGTTCGATGAGCACTAGTAGTGCATTAAATTGGTGGTCTGATAAACTATAAAATGTTATCATCATAGACAAGATTATTTGAGATAACAAGCAACATTTGCTTGACTAAAGTTAATATGGGCCATCATCAAGAGTGTTTGTGTGTCACAATTGTATGTCAATAATAAAACATAGATGTGAATCATTTCCTTGGTTGAAAGAATCAAGATTATAATATTAGATAATCAGAATAAGAAGTGGGGATTCAGTGATCACAAAACTAGGTACGTAGCAACAACTTGAATGATGATTATTTTTCTTTTGCACGTATTGTATTAGTCTAAACTTTGATGAGAAGAGACTGGCATACTCACCTTCTCTAAGCTAACAACTTCAACTATTTAACGACTATACACAATTTTCAAATATTCTCAAAATATTTATTGGTGGGTAAAGGACGATCTGAATGAGGAAGTGGTGCAAGGTGATTTTCAATGACCTACTATGTAAAAAGCGAACGAATTTATGTTTTATGGAATTGTTGGTGTATTTTACAAAAATATAATGCCATTCTTCTAGGGAGCTCCAATTGATCATTGAAAAGAGTGTATCATATAGAACCTAATGTGAAGAACCATAAGGTAACTATGAAGGAAATGATAGAACATGCTATGAAGAATTATAAAGTAACTATGAAGGGATTCAAAATCAACACTAATATCGGGGTGAAACAAGAAAGTCCCCTCTCTCCAATATTACTTGACTTATTTATAAATCAGATAGAAGATATCAAATCAAGAAGGATGTAGGAGGAGGAACATACATAGCAAGTTAAGCTTTATTATTGTTGATTTATGCAAATGATGTTATGTTATTGGAAAATCACAAAGATAGTCTCCAAAGACATCAAGACCTCCTAAACAAGTTTTGTAGCTACTTTGAATTGAAAGTTAATGTAAAAAAAACAAAGGTAATAGTACTAGGTACATGGGACATATATATAGTCATCACATTTAACAATAATAAATTGGAGGTAGTTCCTTCTTACAAGTACCTAGTCTTGAATTTGATCCCAATGATTATTTGAACTCTTATGTCAGTAAACATGTAATATGAGGCATGGAGGCCCTCTATTTTGAAGAAATAATTGTGAACAAATTCACCAGTGGAGTTGGAAATTGATTAACTTTATCTTTAGAACAATGGTACAAACATTAGTTTTATATTGTTTCCCAGGTTCAATGTCTTCAAAGAATTTTCGAGGAAAGTTTCGTTCTTATTAGAGAAACTAGGAGTTAAAGTAGAAACACTTTAATTTATGAGGCTAGTGAATGCATGTATGTTACCATTAGAAAGAAAAACATTACACCAATTTATAACATATATAATAAAAATAAGATATACTGAAACAAACAAATTACCCCACCAACTCAAAATAAAGATGAATACAAATATCATAAAAAAAAAAAAAAAACTAAAAAGATTGATAATTTTATCAATGTGAAATCAAATCAACAATTACACATTAAATGGCTTGAAGAGAAAATCTCTCTATATATAATTAAAAAAAAAACATATAATTTGTTAATTAAAATTATGTTTTCATCACTTAACACTTTAAATAATGTTTATTTTGAAAACAAAAAAAATTGAAAATAAGATACATACAATATTACATTATTTTATATATGAAAAAAAGTAAAGACTTCAATGAAAAATAAATTGCTAATTAAAACTATGTTTTTATCACTTAGCACTTTAAATAATGTTTATTTTGAAAACAAAAAAAATGAAAATAAGATATATACACTATTAAATTATTTTAAATTATTTTATATATGAAAAAAGTAAAGACTTCCATAAAAAAAAATTGCCAACAAAACAAATAGTTGATTATATTAAAAATGTTTAAAATCAATACCAAAAATAATCATGTTGCATCTTGAGACATGTTGTAGTTATGATCCTTGCATCATTGGATTCTCTATTTCCAAATCATGTCAAATATTTGATCAAAACATGGACACGTCTAAAAAGTTAAAAAAAAAAAAAAAAGCTTGTTAAGATTATGACTAGTAATAATGGTACTTGGGTTAACATCAATCAACTAATTTGATCATGGTTCATAGGAAGGGAGATGAATAAGAATGAGCTGATGATGTTTGGGTTTGGGTTATTTTGGTTATGACTAGTAATAATGGTACTTGGGTCGACATCAATCAACTAATTTGATCATGGTTCATAGGAAGGGAGATGAATAAAAATGAGCTGATGATGTTTGGGTTATTTTGGTTAACATATAATGAGTAGGTAGGAGATGAAAAAGTTGAACAAGGAGATGTATTCATTATTATTTTTTTTGAAATTATCTAATTAAGTGTTTTATATTATTGATTTTTTGGCAAATTATTATTGAAATTTGGTAGTATACTTTTTAAAAAAATTATAATTGTATATTATTTAAATTGAGTTTTTGAATTCATAAATAAATTCAACTTCCTAAAAAATATAGAAAAATTATAACTATACATTATTTAAATTGGATTTTTGAATCCATAAATAAATTCAACTTCCTAAAAACATGCAATATACCCAAAAATATATCATCTCACTCACTAAAATCTGTAATTTTAAACATAGAACCTTTAACCACTTTTTAAAGCTCGAAACATTAATGGAAATTAGATGGGGTCCATGAAAGATGGACATTGCATTGATGATTTTGAATGATGACTTAGATTTTATGTTCAGTCATGATTGTCTTTGTGTTGTTATTGGTTTAAGTGTTGTTATTCGTTTAAGATGGACAAGGTTAGCTTTTTATTGCCCAAATAAATACTCACAATTACCAGCCCGATTCGTACTTCGCTGAAGTTTATTTTTTCCAAAACGTCTTCCACTTAGTGTGCATTATATGTTGACACTACATTCCTCTTGGTCATAAACCATCTCTGTACTTTTCACTCTAATTAATATTTATCCACCATGAATCTTGAGCCAGACAAAGTCAGCGTTATTAACCATCTCTCTCCCTTCTGTACTTTTTCATTCAAATTAGGTCAGCGTTATCAACCAACCTTCCTTCCGAAAAAAAGTGGCTGATGATGTTTCATATTCAATAGAATTGAGAAATGCAATCTCCTCTTACGTGGATCAGTCCATTGAGACATACCCGTAACAGTGAATAGAACAGGATTTATCAACTTCTCTCAAACCACAAAAAGCATTCAAATTCGATTGCATATAATCTACTTACGATAACGCAAACTGAATATGACTCGTTCAAAAAATTGAAAATGAATAACACAATTTACAATAACATTCAATGTTAATGTTATGTAGCAAACTGAATATGCTCGTCTAATTTTACTGATGGGAGAAGCTGAAAATGAATAATACAGTGCACCTGTATCCAATGATACCAAAGCAAATGGTTGCGACGAGTACATTGACTGCCATTCACTGACATGAGTACCACAGAAAATATAAATAAGGTGGTATGTATGAAATGATAGCACGTGGTTGTGACGTAAATGAAATAAAGAAAGTGGTATGTATGAAATGATAGCACATGGTTGTACATGTAACGTGGTCGAATACAATATGACACAATTGCTCAGGATTCCTTTAAAACATCTTGTATTTCTTATTTTCATTGTGTCGGTGTACATGTTGTGTCGTTGTGCATTTGTGTATATATGTCATTATTTTTAGTTGTAAATCTCAACATAATAGTGACTTAATAATGACTATATATTGTTACTTGTTTTGGTTGTTGTACAAGTTTATTAGGATTTCTGTCAGGTTCTTGATTCTTGTTTAGCTGGAACTTATTTAGTTTAGTTGTTTTTCCTTAATCAAATGTGCTCTGCATATTTCTTTTTCCCTCTCATGCAATCTGTCTACTCTGCGCAGTTTATTGTTTAGTCTGTGCAGTCTTTTGTTTCCTCTACACAGTTTCTTGTTTTGACTGCGCGGTTTCTTGTTTTCTCATGGTATCAGAGCGCGGGAGATAATACTGTTCACAACGCTTGGAGAACAGTCCTCTAAGGATCGATGCAGAGTGTTGGGATACGACTCCCATAGCGTAGATCACAAGCAACCCACTTCATCACTCAAAAGAGCGCGGGAGACCTATTGGCTAGTGCATGGAGTGTAAGTCTTCCAAGCACGGGGGACACCATGTTGGCTAGCGCGCGGAGTGAAATATCGCGCACACTCCAAATCCGAGGAGATCGTGCAGTCTTTTGGATCCGACGAGATTTTATAATTTTCCGGTGCTATTCGAGGTTCGGTGTGGCACAATTTACCCACGAGTGGCGTGATTTACAAACCAAAGGGATCGCAGAGATGCCAAAGGGACTGGATCCCATCAAACTCGTGGATTGTTGAGTTAGAGAAAATCTCAAAGACAAAAGAAGGCAACTACTCCAATGAAGAAAGTGATATGCGCACACAAAGCTTGATTTC
>JASDQU010588755.1:8158-19042 GCA_032191745.1 Picea mariana
GACTTAAGGTGCTACTCCTCAAGATCCACTTTATCTTTTCTTAGACAAGCATAATCATTGTTATTTCTCCAAGTAAGTGTGTTAAATATATTTACTCCATAAACCCTTGAAGGCACTAGTATCATCTCTCTTTTGTTGGAAGATTGATCAAACACTTTTACACTCTCTTCTTTGAAGCTTTTACTAACTAATTCTAACACTAATTTAGCTTAGATCACCTACTTTATTGCTGTTGTTATAAATGTTTGCTATAACCATCTAATAGCATAAAAATTTCTGCATAATTGATTGTAAATGCTATCTAAACACTTCAGAAATTGCTTGTGACAAGTTATTATCATTCTCAATAGTAAATGCTATCTTTTCTATCTCTTTTAAAGATTTTCTAAGAAGTATTTGTTTCAACTGTTACATTTTATTAATTTTCATTGTAAACTTATTGACTGCTGCAACTTCATATCAGCTAGCACTTATTGTCATTGTCTATTGTCTACTGAGGTATTATTATCATATTTGTATTTGGGATTATTGTATATGCATGCTATATTGCCTTGTTCTGGGAAGGTACATCAAACACTTCATTAACGCCAATTTTTAGACATAGACTTAGTGACTTTGGTAACTGGTGAGAGGGGGTAATATATCTTGACCATAACCCTAATTTTCCAGCCCTTTAGGTTACTGGGGATGCTTCCGCTAGGGTAGACCTATCCTATCCCTAAAAAGTGGGAATTTTATATTAATGTGACAATGATAGGATATCCCGTTTGTTACACCAATATCCCTTAATTGCCTTGGGATTTGGGAAAATACAGATTGCACGATAATATTTTTGGCGCCATTACCAAGGAGAATCGAGTCAATTTTCCTCAACGACACATCTTTAGTAAGCATTTCCTCAAAGACTTTTTTCTTTACAAACTTACGTGGTGAGTTCACTAAGGGTGATTCCATCACTTCCTTTGATAATATTAAAAGGATTATTTGGCGACTCCACCAAGTGGAAACCCATACAACCAACCATGGATTTTCTGTGGGATCCAGGAAAAATTTTCAGGCCTTTGGACTTGAGTGAAATCCTAGGGTACCCTTGGTAGATGCCTCCTGAATGCAACCCAAAGCGGTTGCCTAAGTTTTCTGGTAATGATGAGGATACTGCCAAAAATCATATGATGGACTTCTGGGCCTTTTTTCAATTGAATCCGATGGATGATGAAGCTAAAGATTTGGTGATGAAAATTTTCTTATCCACTCTTTACAACGATGCTAAAATATGGTATGATGGTCTCCCTTAGGGAAGCATCAAGACCATGGAACAACTTGAAGCGATATTCATGAAAAAATGGTCACTTCACTAAATGTTCCCCTCCTTGAATGTTGAAGACATTCTGGGGTATCCAAATTATATTCCTCCTAGATTGGTGAGAAAGTGCCCAAAATTCAATGGAAACCCACTCTTGGCCATTACTCATGTTGATAATTTCTTAAGGTGTGTGTTAGAGAGAAGTGTAACATATCAATACATACATATAAGATTGTTTTTGCTTTTGCTAGATGCAAGGTGAAAACCATATTCTTAAGCTAAAGAGTTTGTATTCTCTTACAATTCTCATTGATGAGTTCCTCAAGGAATGGATCCCAATGATACAATACCATGGAGAAAATTTCCACAAGAAAGGACATGTTCCCCTAATGAGGAAGATGAAGAGAAGATCCGTGACAAGGGTCACCAATATTTCGAAGAGGAGAAAGAGGTTCCTCATGAATCTATTAAGGGACAAAAGGTTGAAGAGGTGAGTCATGAGGATGAAGTACTAATGTCTGCTCCTCTGCCTAATGAAGTCATCCAATCCTCTAGTCTTCCTACACGAGGTGTGGTCAGTCATTTTCCTTTTCAGGTTTTTGATGATGCCTTATTCTATGACTTGGAAGGTGAAGGAGTGTTAGGAGAATCCTTGGATGTACCAGAACCTTCATGTTATGATAAAGGTAATGATGTGATTTACAATATTTATGAGTTCATACATGTTGGAAGACATAAGTGAGATGTGGTTGGTCATGATGAAGATTTTATTTACGATGTTGAAGGTCATTTTCAATTATTGCCTTTACAACAACCATATATGATTGCTACTAATCTAGATGTTTGGAAACAAGAAGATGACATGATTACAAATTTGTTCCAAACACCCAATGATGACCTTCTGTAATACTCTCATGATGATATTTGGTCATGCACTAAAGAGTTTTATGCTTATTATTTTGAGTACTTGGATTTATTCCATGAAGATGATTTTCAACCACCGTTGTGCTTAGATTTTGATAAAGGTGAGGACATGGTTTTCATGAAGCATGATACATGTGATGAGGTTTTCCAACTCCCTTCGTTTCCTTTATCTCGCTATGTCACCAAGGATGTAGTTGGGAAACATGTTTCTTGTCTCAAGTTTTCTCCAGGGTAAATATTTTTCTTAGAATTTAAAGGTAGGTTGCAAAATGCCTTAAGAAGAAGTTTTATATATCGATATTTTTCAACTTTCCCCTAGGAAACTATCAGTCATCCTCTAGATTCTTGTTCGCCCCCTCTTAGAACTTGGGGAGTGATGTGGTCCACAATAGTCAACCTTCATACTCTTTGAGTCAACTTCTCGAGTATTTGACCTTTCATGACCCTTTTCAGAGATGAATCAAGAAATTTTCTAGGAATGTGACTTGGCATAATTTTGTTCCTACCTCCCACCTCCATGAGTTAGATTTTACGATTCCTTATGATATGATGCATGCTCCAACTCATGTTATTTTTGTGCTTAACTTATCATTTTTTTGGTTTACGATGAAGCACAAAGGCATGTATTATGATATATTGCTAGGATGGTTTCACTGATTACATGACTATACCTAGCATTCAATTAACACATAAGTATAGGTAGGTAGGCATTTATATCCATTGTATATACCATGAATTTCAATATAGTTGCATTTGTATATATTATATGAACATGATTACATGTTAGAATATAGATATTGCGAATTTTCTTTTCAACACTCACTTTTTCATTTTGATTTTTATCATATATGGACAAGGGTGATAGTACCAACCAAGATACTCTAATGTGTTTTCTTAAGTGTGTAGGACATAGGTCGTATTAGAGATGATGAGGTTCTCACGAGCTCTATGGTGAGCACATGTCCCTGAGTAAGGGTAACTAAGGAGATTATGTCTCGAGGCCCACAAGTTGCAGACATGGAGCGTCGAGAGCCAGATGGACAAAGCATAGCCTCGAAGGGCCCTTCCTTTTGATTGATACATTATAAACATCACCACCAACAAAAACATCCACCACACCAGACTAGTTCCAAAACGAAATGGGTCTTTCTCCACAAGGTAACGAGTTTGGGTATCATGGTAAGTGTCACACTAATACTTATATAATTTGAACATGTTGCAAAGAATATTTCTTGATTACAGAACGCTTGCTTGGAATTTATACTCCTTGCCTTATTTAAACCTGATGGGTGTCATGTTATCCTAGTAAGTTGTTCACCCTCAAGAATAAGGTGCTACTGGGGGGTTTCTTGAAGAGTCATCCTCCACTCTCGACCATACCTATCACCTTTCATACTTCTTTCCTTCTGTCTCCTTATCTTTTGGGATTTTTGGGTGTACTGAACCAAGAAGGAATTGTACCTCATTTCATGGGAAGACGAGGCTAAAGGCCCATAGAGGAAAGTATATGGAAAAATATAAAATCCAAACACAAAACCTTCCAGATGCTTTCCCAAGAGGTCTTGAGAAATAATGAACCATTATATATTAAAAGTATAAGATCTGTAAAAGCATAATTTCACATTTATAGATGTCTCGCTTGTTGAGGGATCTACACAAGTGAGTTACAAGATATATTATACCCCCATGATAATATGTGTACCTTTCCCTTCAAGTGACTCTATGGTACTCCCCCCTAAGCTAATTGATTAACTATCAAGAGTACCTAGTGTTTGGACCTTAATTAATTAATTAATGGCAATAAATGGGCTTGGAAAAATGTTGCATCACGGATGAAAGGAAACTCACCCTCTACAAAGGCACCCATAAATGAGACAATACAAACCCTTGTATGTCATGAACCCCATTCCCAAAATTTCACCCCAATCCACTTCACATGCACACATGGCTTAGATGGGTTTCTCTCAGAAAACACCTTGGACTCGGGGACTGATTGAGCCAATAGGATGCCTTGAGACCCCTCCCACACCTAACTTTGACAAATTGTATAACATCCTTGAGCATTTGTTTAGTTTGAAAAGGGAGGTTTGATGCACATGTTTGGGTGGTTTGATTATTATATGTGGCTTACTTGTTATGATACTTGTGACTCATGGACCCTTGGAGGGCATACATATTTGTCTTTGTAGGACCTTTCCCGATGGATAGGTATTCATGAGGAGATGATTAGTTCAGACCTTCATGAGGGCTTGAAGCCCAAGGATGGATGCGGAGACCCCATGACCGGAGTAAGATAAGATGACCAATTTTCACAATGAAGGAAGAGGACATTGCCTTTGGAGGCACTCTGGCAGGCCTAGATGACAAGTTACTAGCTCCTCTCACCTGGACATTATCCCTTGGAGGTCTTGGACGCCCCCCTCATATCCCATGACGTCGCCTAGGGCCAGGTTTTGATAGTTGGAGATGTTGGATGAGAGTTTTGGCACATGTGGCATGAAGGCTGGCCTTTGGAGGCCCAACGTTCCACTAGACAACCTCAACGTCTCCTTGAGAAAGCCTTACATCACACTAGGAGGGATGCCGTCACCCTCTTTAGGGTTATTTTGTGGATAATTGATTTAATTTTTAACTTTAATCAACAAATTGAGACGTAGGCTCAATTTTGTGAAAAAGACACAACTATTGGATAAATGAGCTCGGATTTCCCATATAAAATGGCTGACAGTTTTTATTTTTCATGATAACTCTCCCCATTGAGAGAGGGGACTGAAATTGGCACCCTTTTTGGGGTTACTTGGATGAAATAGTGAGGCTCACTTGTCTTGGAGGCTTGCTACTTGCATCTTGGATAATTTTTGGTGAAGTTTTCTTGGCAATCTAGGGTTTTGTTGCTTGATTATTCTTGGTGAAGTAAGTAAATCTCCAGTTCTCATTTTATGCTAAATGTTTATGGTATATTTTTTTATTGATGTTGATGATTATGAAATTGCTTGCTTCCAAACCCTAGGAGTAAGGAACACAAGGTGTGTCTTCTTTGCTCTTTATTTTCTAAACTTTGTCAAAGAGATCTTGTCTATACAAACTTCTAGATCCCTAAAGTGCTAACACTTTAGAATCCTTGTCTAGTCATTTTTGCATTAAATATATTTCAATAGTCTAAGAAACATGAAATTTCTAGGGCCTAGAAGTGCCTACTCTCTAGATAAATTTACCTTTTAAAGCTTGGTTCTTAGAGGACTTAAGGTGATACTCCTCAAGATCCACTTTATCTTTTCTTAGACAAGCATAATCATTGTTATTTCTCCAAGTAAGTGTGTTAAATCTATTGACTCCATAAACCCTTGAAGGCACTAGCCTCATCTCTCTTTTGTTGGAAGATTGATCAAACACTTTTTCACTCTCTTCTTTGAAGCTTTTACTCACTAATTCTAGCACTGATTTATCCTAGATCACTAACTTTATTGCTCCTGTTATAAATGTTTTCTACAACCATCTAATAACAACAATTTTTCTGCACAATTGATTGTAAATGCTAGATAAACACTTCAGAAATTGCTCGCGACAAGTTATTAACATTGTCAATAGTAAATGCTATCTTTTCATTGTCTTTTCAAGCTTTTCTAAGGAGTATTTGTTGCAGCTGTTACATTTTATCAATTGCTGTTGTAAACTTATTAACTGCTGCAATTTCATATCAGCCAATACTTATTGTCATTATCTATTGTCTATTGAGGTATTATTATAATATTTGTACTTGGGATTATTGTATATGCATGCTATATTGTCTTGTTCCAGGAAGGTACATCAAGCACTTCATTAACCTCAATTTTTAGACATAGACTTAGTGACTTTGGTAACCAACGAGAGGGGGGAATATATCTTGACCATAACCCTAATTTTTTTATCCCTTTAGGTTACTAGGGACGCCTCCCCTGGGGCAGACCTTGCCTATCCCTAAAAAGTGGGGATTTCCTATTAAGGTGACAATGAAAGGATATCCTGTTTGTTACACCAATCTCCCTTACTTTCCTTGGGATTTTGGCAAGTACAAATAGTGCGATATAAATCCCTTTTGCCATGAGATCTTGATGTTGACACTTGTCTAGCACTAGCTGCTTTCTTGGCACTAGATTCCTTGTTTAATTTCTTATGCAACATCTTTGATCTCTGAAGTATCTCTTCCTAAGCCTTCATAATCCTTTCATTATCATCTCTATAGCTATGCACTTATCTATGCAAGATTCTCATAGTGGCATGCTCCTTCCTATCTCTTCTTCCATTTGACTTTGTCTCAACATTCCCCATGCTGACATAACATCACCCTATTTAGGGTTATTTTGTGGAGAATTGATTTAAATTTAAATTTTAATGAAAAAATTGACATGTAGGCTCAATTTTGTGAAAAGACACAACTATTGGATAAATAAGTCAGGATTTCCCATATAAATATGGATGGTAGTTTTTATTTTTCATGATAACTCTCCCCATTGAGAGAGGGGACTGAAATTATCGCCCTTTTTGGGGTAACTTGGCTGAAATAGTGAGGCACACTTGTCTTGGAGGCTTGCTACTTGCATCTTGGATCATTTTTGTTGAAGTTTTCTTGGCAATCTAGGGTTTTGTTGCTTGATTATTCTTGGTGAAGTAATTAAATATGCAATTCTCATTTTATGCTAAATGTTTATGGTATATTTGCTTATTCATGTTGAAGATTATGTAATTGCTTGCTTCCAAACCCTAGGAGTAAGGAACATAAGGTGTTTCTTCCTTGATCTTTATTTTATAAAATTTGTCAAAGAGACCTTGTCTAGACAAACTTCTAGAGCCCTAAAGTGATATCACTTTAGAAGCCTTATCTAGTCATTGTTGCATTAAATATATTTCAATAGTCTAAGAAAGAGGAAATCGCTAGGGCCTAGAAGTGCCTACTCTCTATCTTAATTTACCTTTTAAAGCTTGGTGCTACTCCTCAAGATCCACTTTATATTTTCTTAGATAAGCATAATCATTGTTATTTCCCCAAGTAAGTGTTTTAAACCTATTGACTCCATAAAATGTCGAAGGCACTAGTCTCATCTCTCTTTTGTTTGAAGATTGATCAAACACTTTTACACTCTCTTATTTGAATCTTTTACTAACTAATTCTAACACTAATTTAACCTAGATCGCTAACTTTATTGCCACTGTTATAAATGTTTGTTACAACCATCTAATAACAACAAATTTTCTGCATAATTGATCGCAAATGCTAGATAAACACTTCAGAAATGGCTTGTGACAAGTTATTATCATTCTCAATAGTAAATGCTATCTTTTCATTGTCTTTTCAAGCTTTTCTAAGGAGCATTTGTTGCATCTGTTACATTTTATCAATTGCTATTGTAAACTTATTGACTGCTGCAATTTCATATCAACTAGCACTTATTATCATTGCCTATTGTCTACAGAGGTATTATTATCATATTTGTACTTGGGATTTTTGTATATGCATGTTATATTTTCTTGTTACAGGAAGGTACATCAAGCACTTCATTAACCTCAATTTTTAGACATAGACTTAGTGACTTTGGTAACGAGTGAGAGGGGGGAATATATCTTGACCATAGCCCTAATTTTCCATCCCTTTAGGTTATCGAGGATGCCTCCCCTGGGGTAGACTTTTCCTATTCCTATAAAGTGGAGATTTCCTATTAAGGTGACAATGGTAGGATATCCTGTTTGTTACACCAATCTCCCTTACTTGCCTTGGGATTTGGGCAAGAACAGATTGTGCGAAAACAATCCCTTTTGCTATGGGATCTTGATGCTGACACTTGTCTAGCACTAGATGCTTGCTTGGTGGCAGGGTCCTTGTTGAATTTCTTATGCAACATGTTTAATCTCTTAAGTATCTCTTCTTGAGCCTTCATAATCCTTTCATTATCAACTCTATAGCTATGCACTTCTCTATGCAGGCTTCTCATTATGACATGCTCCTGCCTATCTCTTCTTCTGTTTAACTCTGTCTCAACATTCCCCATACTGACATGTAGACCTATAACCTCTTACTCATGGCTATAATATCCTTGATCATCTTCCATGACTCCAATGTGCATATAAGAACCAAATTTTCCTTCCTGTACCTCTAATTCCATAAGAAATGTGCATGGAATAATTACTGTTAGAAACACACATAACATAAAACATTCCATCCATTAGAATAATGATTATTTATTCATCAATTTATGGAGTAAATAATGCGCCAGATCAAAATTCTGATTCCTTATATGAATTCCTCACTAAAACAAATTTCCAATGGCTGTAATCATGCCTCAATCTAAATTTCGAGCCAAAAGTTACAACATTTACATGTTGCAATTCCCACTCTTTTACTGCTACATAAATCTCTTTATTAATTTCTGAGAAATTTTATTTCCCAATTCAAAATTATGGGTTGTAAAATTTCTTCTAATCCTTAATACCTTACCAATGACTATTCATTTTCTCAAATATGAGCTCTAAGCTAAAAGTTATGGTCTGGAGAAGTTTCGATTGTTTTACCCAAATTACCCCTGTATGCTACATGTGTCTTATTTCTCTTCCAACATATTTTCAAGTACCGATAACCGAAATATAACTCCACCACTAGCTTCTATGGGCCGTAATATTTCCATCGACCACTCTTGTGCCCCAAACAGAGTTCTGAGAAAGGAGTTATGCTCTCCAGAAGTAAATATGGTGCCAAAATTTTACCCTCACTATTTTGGCTGTAACTTTATCATACGAGCTCTACTTTGCAAACCATTTAGATCATTGGATAGCTCTCTCCGAGTTATTTTATTTGAGATACAAAGATATAATGCACATGTACAATTTTTTCTCGTGGGTTTTGATTGGCTAAAAAAGTCGTTTACGGCCTAAAAATGTCCCGCAAGTTAATGACCTTCAAAAACCACAAAAATTCGCATAAAACTGATTGTTTTACTACTGTAGCAACCCTTTAAATTTGAATCGTTGATCTCAAATTAGGAGAAACAACAACCGTTTATTTGAATCTATTATCCATTGGAAATCGTCACTTTCCTTTGGATGCACATGACACTTTTCTTGACCTGTCAACACGACTGTCGACCGATGACCCACCTCCCCGATGACTAATTCACAACATAACTCTAAATCGACCGATTCGACCGTCGACCATTGAAAATATTCATTAGAAAATAGAAATCCTCACTGATTCGGCCGATGCCCGACCATTGACCCATCGACGATCAAAGATCCTCTACGATTGTCGAAAACACTTCCGCAAATCAATCGACTTGACTGTCGATGATCGACCACTTCTAGGATGACATGGTAACTGCTGACGTGACATGACATGTGGATACTAATGTGGCATGACACATCATCCTGAGGTGTCAACTTGGGTGACATGGCATGATACGTGGATGCTGACATGGCATGACACATGGATGATGATGTCATCATCCTCTTCCCTCCATCGACCATTGGTTGATTCTCTTAGATGACATGAATACTTTTCTGAATCGGTCGATTCCTAACCATTGGTGTGTCATCATCGAAGACTTCTCTTTATTGATTCAAAACACTTCGCTGAATCGACTGACACTCGATGAACAACCCATTAGCCATCGACTATTTCCATTGGTGGATGAAAATAATTTGTTGGACTCAACTGACGCCTGGATTGTCGGCCATCGACGGTCAGAGATGTCTTTCGGCCAAACCAATTCTTCACCAAAATCACCGATTCAACCATCGACCATCGACGAGTTCAATTGGAAAACTACAAACCCTCCACAAATCTCACCGATTTGACCATCGCTCATCGGTGAAATATTTCGATGGACTCCAACACTTAAGATAATTTTCGACAAACCTAGGTGAATTTAGGCCGTTGATCTCTCACTCGAGATGATCTTGGCCATTTTTTTGATCAATTCTCCCAACGAACAAAAGGAATACAAATCATCGATTTTATCCGTTTCCCAAACCACCGAGAATTAATCACAACCGTCGATTTTATCGACCTTTCAAAAGATCGACACCTTATAGATTTTTAAATTTATTGTGGAGAATCTCGGTCGTCGATCTCGATATCAAACTCAATCTCAATCGCCAATTCACCAAACTGCCTGCAACTATACATGTAGCCATTAAAATTGAATTTCAACTCTTTCAAGTTGAATTCAGCCCCACAACTTTACCGCTATACTCCATTAACCTTATTTAACCATCCATAGTCATTCAAACTTGGATTTTTCCCATAGACTTGGGGATTTCTCTCTAAATTCTCCATTTTCCCCCTCTGGTTCTGGCCCATACAAGCCTGGTGTTTGAACTAGGCACTCTGATACCATAATGTAATGTCCCCCAATCCAAACAAGGGACATTATGGTGCAAAATACTCATTAAAACGAAATTTCTGCTAACTAATTTAATTCTTTTACAACTAAACTGATTTCCTATAGTTTTCAACTATGAATTAAAACATATTTAACTATTGTTCGCTGCCATACATTGATGCATGTACACCATACTAAAATAGACATGAATGTAGCTAATAAAACTCATTACAACAACATATAAATTATTCTAGAAAACATAGAGTTCATGCACAACAATTTAACTCATAAGTATAAGACATAAACATA
>JASDQU010588755.1:32677-48277 GCA_032191745.1 Picea mariana
GACTTAAGGTGCTACTCCTCAAGATCCACTTTATCTTTTCTTAGACAAGCATAATCATTGTTATTTCTCCAAGTAAGTGTGTTAAATATATTTACTCCATAAACCCTTGAAGGCACTAGTATCATCTCTCTTTTGTTGGAAGATTGATCAAACACTTTTACACTCTCTTCTTTGAAGCTTTTACTAACTAATTCTAACACTAATTTAGCTTAGATCACCTACTTTATTGCTGTTGTTATAAATGTTTGCTATAACCATCTAATAGCATAAAAATTTCTGCATAATTGATTGTAAATGCTATCTAAACACTTCAGAAATTGCTTGTGACAAGTTATTATCATTCTCAATAGTAAATGCTATCTTTTCTATCTCTTTTAAAGATTTTCTAAGAAGTATTTGTTTCAACTGTTACATTTTATTAATTTTCATTGTAAACTTATTGACTGCTGCAACTTCATATCAGCTAGCACTTATTGTCATTGTCTATTGTCTACTGAGGTATTATTATCATATTTGTATTTGGGATTATTGTATATGCATGCTATATTGCCTTGTTCTGGGAAGGTACATCAAACACTTCATTAACGCCAATTTTTAGACATAGACTTAGTGACTTTGGTAACTGGTGAGAGGGGGTAATATATCTTGACCATAACCCTAATTTTCCAGCCCTTTAGGTTACTGGGGATGCTTCCGCTAGGGTAGACCTATCCTATCCCTAAAAAGTGGGAATTTTATATTAATGTGACAATGATAGGATATCCCGTTTGTTACACCAATATCCCTTAATTGCCTTGGGATTTGGGAAAATACAGATTGCACGATAATATTTTTGGCGCCATTACCAAGGAGAATCGAGTCAATTTTCCTCAACGACACATCTTTAGTAAGCATTTCCTCAAAGACTTTTTTCTTTACAAACTTACGTGGTGAGTTCACTAAGGGTGATTCCATCACTTCCTTTGATAATATTAAAAGGATTATTTGGCGACTCCACCAAGTGGAAACCCATACAACCAACCATGGATTTTCTGTGGGATCCAGGAAAAATTTTCAGGCCTTTGGACTTGAGTGAAATCCTAGGGTACCCTTGGTAGATGCCTCCTGAATGCAACCCAAAGCGGTTGCCTAAGTTTTCTGGTAATGATGAGGATACTGCCAAAAATCATATGATGGACTTCTGGGCCTTTTTTCAATTGAATCCGATGGATGATGAAGCTAAAGATTTGGTGATGAAAATTTTCTTATCCACTCTTTACAACGATGCTAAAATATGGTATGATGGTCTCCCTTAGGGAAGCATCAAGACCATGGAACAACTTGAAGCGATATTCATGAAAAAATGGTCACTTCACTAAATGTTCCCCTCCTTGAATGTTGAAGACATTCTGGGGTATCCAAATTATATTCCTCCTAGATTGGTGAGAAAGTGCCCAAAATTCAATGGAAACCCACTCTTGGCCATTACTCATGTTGATAATTTCTTAAGGTGTGTGTTAGAGAGAAGTATAACACATCAATATGTACATATAAGATTGTTTTTGCTTT
Organism: Picea mariana; assembly: GCA_032191745.1. NCBI lineage: Eukaryota > Viridiplantae > Streptophyta > Pinopsida > Pinales > Pinaceae > Picea > Picea mariana. The sequence continues at coordinate 34,226 of JASDQU010588755.1, forward strand.
TGCTAGATGCAAGGCGAAAACAGTGGGAAAAACATATTCTTAAGCCAAAGAGTTTGCATTCTCTTACAATTCTCATTGATGAGTTCCTCAAGGAATGGATCCCAATGATACAATACCATGGAGATGATTTCCACAAGAAAGGACATGTTCTATCCCTAATGAGGAAGATGAAGAGAAGATCCATGACAAGGGTCACCAATCTTTCGAAGAGGAGAAAGAGGTTCCTCATGACTCTATTAAGGGACAAAAGATTGAAGAGGTGAGTCATGAGGATGAAGTACCAATGTCTGCTCCTCTGCCTAATGAAGTCATCCAAGCCTCTAGTATTCCTACACAAGGTGTGGTCAGTCATTTTCCTTTTCAGGTTTTTGATGATGCCTTATTTTGTGACTTGGAAGGTTTAGGAGTGTTAGGAGAATCCTTGGATGTACTAGAACCTTCATGTTATGGTAAAGGTCATGATGTGATTTACAATATTTATGAGTTCATACATGTTGGAAGACATAAGTGAGATGTGGTTGGTCATGATGAAGATCTTATTTATGATGTTGAAGGTCATTTTCAATTATTGCCTTTACAACAACCATATATGATTTCTACTAATCTAGATGTTTGGAAACAAGAAGATGACATGATTACGAATTTGTTCCAAAAACCCAACGATGACCTTTTGTAATACTCTCATGATGATATTTGGCCATGCGCTAAAGAGTTTTATGCTTATTATTTTGAGTACTTGGATTTATTCCATGAAGATGATTTTCAACCACCGTTGTGCTTAGATTTTGATAAAGGTGAGGACATGGTTTTCATGAAGCATGATATATGTGATGAGGTTTTCCAACTCCCTTCGTTTCCTTTATCTCGCTATGTCACCAAGGATGTAGTTGGGAAACATGTTTCTTGTCTCAAGTTTTCTCCAGGGTAAATATTTTTCTTAGAATTTAAAGGTAGGTTGCAAAATGCCTTAAGAAGAAGTTTTATATATTGATATTTCAACTTTCCCCTAGGAAACTGTCAGTCATCCTCTAGATTCTTGTTCGCCCCCTCTTAGAACTTGGGGAGTGATGTGGTCCACAATAGTCAACCTTCATACTCTTTGAGTCAACCTCTCGAGTATTTGACCTTTCATGACCCTTTTCAGAGATGGATCAAGAACTTTTCTAGGAATGTGACTTGGCATAATTTTGTTCCTACCTCCCACCTCCATGAGTTAGATTTTACGATTCCTTATGATATGATGCATGCTCCAACTCATGTTATTTTTGTGCTTAGCTTATCATTTTTTTGGTTTATGATGAAGCACAGAGGCATGTATTATGATATATTTCTAGGATGGTTTCACTGATTATATGACTATATCTAGCATTCAATTAACACGCAAGTATAGGTAGGTAGGCATTTATATCCATTGTATATACCATGCATTTCAATATAGTTGCATTTGTATATATTATATGAACATGATAGTACCAACCAAGATACTCTAATGTGTTTTATTAAGTGTGTAGGACATAGGTTGTACCAGAGATGATGAGGTTCTCACGATCTCTATGGTGAGCACATGTCCCTGAGTAGGGGTAACTAAGGAGATTATGTCTTGAGGCCCACAAGCTGCAGACATGGAGTGTCGAGAGCCATATGGACAAAGCATAGCCTTGAAGGGCCCTTCCTTTTGATTGATACATTATACACATCACCACCAATAAAAACATACACCACACCGGACTAGTTCCAAAACGAAATGGGTCTTTCTCCACAAGGTAACGAGTTTGGGTATCATGGTAAGTTTCACACTAATACTTATATAATTTGAACATGTTGCAAAGAATATTTCTTGATTACAGAATGCTTGCTTGGAATTTATACTCTTTGCCTTATTTAAACCTGATGGGTGTCATGTTATCCTAGTAAGTTGTTCACCCTCAAGAATAAGGTGCTACTGGGGGGTTTCTTGAAGAGTCATCCTCCACTCTCGACCATAACTATCACCTTTCATACTTCTTTCCTTCCATCTCCTTATCTTTTGAGATTTTTGGGTGTACTGAACCAAGAAGGAATTGTACCTCATTTCATGGGAAGACAAGGCTAAAGGCCCAGAGGGGAAAGTATATGGAAAAATATAAAATCCAAACACAAAACCTTCCAGATGCTTGCCCAAGAGGTCTTGAGAAACAATGAACCATTATATCTTAAAAGTATAAGATCTGTAAAAGCATAATTTCACATTTATGGATGTCTCGCTTGTTGAGGGATCTACACAAGTGAGTTACAATCTATATTATACCCCCATGATAATATGTGTACCTTTCCCTTCAAGTGACTCTATGGTACTCCCCCCTAAGCTAATTGATTAACTATTGGGAGTACCTAGTGTTTGGACCTTAATTAATTAATTAATGGAAATAAATGGGCTTGGAAAAATGTCGCATCACGGACAAAGGGAAACTCACCCTCTACAAAGGCACCCATAAATGAGACAATACAAACCCTTGTATGTCATGAACCCCATTCCCAAAATTTCACCCCAATCCACTTCACATGCACACATGGCTTAGATGGGTTTCTCTCGGAAAACACCTTGGACTCGAGGACTGATTGAGCCAATAGGATGCCTTGAGACCCCTCCCACACCTAAATTTGACAAATTGTATAACATCCTTGAGCATTTGTTTAGTTTGAAAGGGGAGGTTTGATGCACATGTTCGGGTGGTTTGATTATTATACGTGGATTACTTGTTATGATACTTGTGACTCATGGACCCTTGGAGGGCGTACATATTTCTCTTTGCAGGACCTTTCCCTATGGATAGGTATTCATGAAGAGATGATTAGTTCAGACCTTCATGAGGGCTTGAAGCCCAATGATGGATGCAGAGACCCCATGACCGGAGTAAGATAAGATGACCAATTTTCACAATGAAGGAAGAGGACATTGCCTTTGGAGGCACTCTGATAGGCCTAGATGACAAGTTACTAGCTCCTCTCACCTGGACATTATCCCTTGGAGGTCTTGGACGCCACCCTCATATCCCATGATGTCGCCTAGGGCTAGGGTTTGATAGTTGGAGATGTTGGGCGAGATTTTTGGCACATGTGGCATGAAGGCTGGCCTTTGGAGGCCCAATGTTCCACTAGACAACCTCAACGTCTCCTTGAGGAGGCATTACATCACACTAGGAGGGATGCTGTCACCCTCTTTAGGGTTATTTTGTGGAGAATTGATTTATTTTTTAACTTTAATCAACAAATTGACATGTAGGTTCAATTTTGTGAAAAAGACACAGCTATTGGATAAATGAGCTCAGATTTCCCATATAAAATGGCTGACAGTTTTTATTTTTCATGATAACTCTCCCCATTGAGAGATGGGACTCAAATTGGCACCCTTTTTGGGGTTACTTGGCTGAAATAGTGAGGCTCACTTGTCTTGGAGGCTTGCTACTTGCATCTTGGATAATTTTTGGTGAAGTTTTCTTGGCAATCTAGGGTTTTGTTGCTTGATTATTCTTGGTGAAGTAAGTAAATCTCCAGTTCTCATTTTATGCTAAATGTTTATGGTATATTTTTTTATTGATGTTGATGATTATGAAATTGCTTACTTCCAAACCCTAGGAGTAAGGAACATAAGGTGTGTCTTCTTTGCTCTTTATTTTCTAAACTTTGTCAAAGAGATATTGTCTATACAAACTTCTAGATCCCTAAAGTGCTAGCACTTTAGAATCCTTGTCTAGTCATTTTTGCATTAAATATATTTCAATAGTCTAAGAAACATGAAATTTCTAGGGCCTAGAAGTGCCTACTCTCTAGCTAAATTTACCTTTTAAAGATTGGTTCTTAGAGGACTTAAGGTGATACTCCTCAAGATCCACTTTATCTTTTCTTAGACAAGCATAATCATTGTTATTTCTCCAAGTAAGTGTGTTAAATCTATTGACTCCATAAACCCTTGAAGGCACTAGCCTCATCTCTCTTTTGTTGGAAGATTGATCAAACACTTTTTCACTCTCTTGTTTGAAGCTTTTACTAACTAATTCTAGCACTGATTTATCCTAGATCACTAACTTTATTGCTCCTGTTATAAATGTTTTCTACAACCATCTAATAACAACGATTTTTCTGCACAATTGATTGTAAATTCTAGATAAACACTTCAGAAATTGCTCGCGACAAGTTATTAACATTGTCAATAGTAAATGCTATCTTTTCATTGTCTTTTCAAGCTTTTCTAAGGAGTATTTGTTGCAGCTGTTACATTTTATCAATTGCTGTTGTAAACTTATTGACTGCTGCAATTTCATATCAGCCAATACTTATTGTCATTATCTATTGTCTACTGAGGTATTATTATCATATTTGTACTTGGGATTATTGTATATGCATGCTATATTGTCTTGTTCCAGGAAGGTACATCAAGCACTTCATTAACCTCAATTTTTAGACATAGACTCAGTGACTTTGGTAACCAACGAGAGGGGAGAATATATCTTGACCATAACCCTAATTTTTTATCCCTTTAGGTTACTAGGGACGCCTCCCCTGGGGCACACCTTGCCTATCCCTAAAAAGTGGGGATTTCCTATTAAGGTGACAATGAAAGGATATCCTGTTTGTTACACCAATATCCCTTACTTTCCTTGGGATTTGGGCAAGTACAAATAGCGCGATATCAATCCCTTTTGCCATGAGATCTTGATGTTGACACTTGTCTACCACTAGCTACTTTCTTGGTACTAGATCCCTTGTTGAATTGCTTATGCAACATGTTTAATCTCTGAAGTATCTCTTCCTAAGCCTTCATAATCCTTTCATTATCATCTCTATAGATATGCACTTATCTATGCAAGATTCTCATAGTGGCATGCTCCTTCCTATCTCTTCTTCCATTTGACTTTGTCTCAACATTCCCCATGCTGACATAACATCACCCTATTTAGGGTTATTTTGTGGAGAATTGATTTAAATTTAAATTTAAATTTTAATGAAAAAATTGACATGTAGGCTCAGTTTTGTGAAGAGACACAACTATTGGATAAATAAGTCAGGATTTCCCATATAAATATGGATGGCAGTTTTTATTTTTCATGATAACTCTCCCCATTGAGAGAGGGGACTGAAATTATCACCCTTTTTGGGGTTACTTGGCTGAAATAGTGAGGCACAGTTGTCTTGGAGGCTTGCTACTTGCATCTTGGATCATTTTTGTTGAATTTTTCTTGGCAATCAAGGGTTTTGTTGCTTGATTATTCTTGGTGAAGTAATTAAATATGCAATTCTCATTTTATGCTAAATGTTTATGGTATATTTGCTTATTCATGTTGAAGATTATGTAATTGCTTGCTTCCAAACCCTATGAGTAAGGAACATAAGGTGTTTCTTCCTTGCTCTTTATTTTATAAAATTTGTCAAAGAGACCTTGTCTAGACAAACTTCTAGAGCCCTAAAGTGCTATCACTTTAGAAGCCTTATCTAGTCATTGTTGCATTAAATATATTTCAATAGTCTAAGAAAGAGGAAATCGCTAGGGCCTAGAAGTGCCTACTCTCTATCTTAATTTACCTTTTAAAGCTTGGTGCTACTCCTCAAGATCCAATTTATATTTTCTTAGATAAGCATAATCATTGTTATTTCCCCAAGTAAGTGTTTTAAACCTATTGACTCCATAAAATGTCGAAGGCACTAGTTTCATCTCTCTTTTGTTTGAAGATTGATCAAACACTTTTACACTCTCTTCTTTGAAGCTTTTACTAACTAATTCTAACACTAATTTAACCTAGATCGCTAACTTTATTGCCACTGTTATAAATGTTTGTTACAACCATCTAATAACAACAAATTTTCTGCATAATTGATCGCAAATGCTAGATAAACACTTCAGAAATGGCTTGTGACAAGTTATTATCATTCTCAATAGTAAATGCTATCTTTTCATTGTCTTTTCAAGCTTTTCTAAGGAGCATTTGTTGCATCTATTACATTTTATCAATTGCTGTTGTAAACTTATTGACTGCTGCAATTTCATATCAACTAGCACTTATTATCATTGCCTATTGTCTACTGAGGTATTATTATCATATTTTTACTTGGGATTTTTGTATATGCATGTTATATTGTCTTGTTCTAGGAAGGTACATCAAGCACTTCATTAACCTCAATTTTTAGACATAGACTTAGTGACTTTGGTAACGAGTGAGAAGGGGGAATATATCTTGACCATAACCCTAATTTTCCATCCCTTTAGGTTATTGGGGATACCTCCCCTGGGGTAGACCTTTCCTATCCCTATAAAGTGGGGGTTTCCTATTAAGGTGACAATGGTAGGATATCCTGTTTGTTACATCAATCTCCCTTACTTGCCTTGGGATTTGGGCAAGAATAGATTGTGCGAAAACAATCCCTTTTGCTATGGGATCTTGATGCTGACACTTGTCTAGCACTAGATGCTTGCTTGGTGGCAGGTTCCTTGTTGAATTGCTTATGCAACATGTTTAATATCTTAAGTATCTCTTCTTGAGCCTTCATAATCCTTTCATTATCAGCTCTATAGCTATGCACTTCTCTATGTAGGCTTCTCATTGTGACATGCTCCTGCCTATCTCTTCTTCTGTTTAACTCTGTCTCAACATTCCCCATACTGACATGTAGACCTGTAACATCTTCCTCATGGCTATAATATCCTTGATAATCTTCCATGACTCCAGTGTGCATATAAGAACCAAATTTTCCTTCCTGTACCTCTAACTCCACAAGAAATGTGCATGCAATAATTACTGTTAGAAACACACATAACATAAAACATTCCATCCATTAGAATAATGATTATTTATTCATCAATTTATGGAGTAAATAATGTGCTAGATCAAAATTCTGATTCCTTATATGAATTCCTCACTAAAACAAATTTCCAATGGCTGTAATCATGCCTCAATCTAAATTCCGAGCCAAAAGTTACAACATTTACATGTTGCAATTCCCACTCTTTTACTGCTACATAAATCTCTTTATTAATTTCTGAGAAATTTTATTTCCCAATTCAAAATTATGGGTTGTAAAATTTCTTCTAATCCTCAATACCTTACCAACGACTATTCATTTTCTCAAATCTGAGCTCTAAGCTAAAAGTTATGGTCTGGAGAAGTTTCAATTGTTTTACCCAAATTACCCCTGTATGCTACATGTGTCTTATTTCTCCTCCAACATATTTTCAAGTACCGATAACCGAAATATAACTCCACCACTAGCTTCTATGGGCCGTAATATTTCCATCGACCACTCTTGTGCCCCAAATAGACTTCTGAGCATGGAGTTATGCTCTCCAGAAGTAAATATGGTGCCAAAATTTCACCCTCACTATTTTGGCTATAAATTTATCATACGAGCTCTACTTTGCGAACCATTTAGATCATTGGATAGCTCTCTCTGAGTTATTTTATTTGAGATACAAAGATATAATGCACCTATACAATTTTTTCTCATGGGTTTTGATTGGCTAAAAAAGTCGTTTAGGGCCTAAAAATGTCCCGCAAGTTAATGAACTTCAAAAACCACAAAAACTCGCATAAAACTGATTGTTTTACTACTGTAGCAACCCTTTAAATTTGAATCGTTGATCTCAAATTAGGAGAAACAACAACCGTTGATTTGAATCTATTATCCATTGGAAATCGTCACTTTCCTTTAGATGCACATCACACTTTTCCTGACCTGTCGACGCGACTATCGACCGATGACCCACCTCTCCGATGACTAATTCACAACATAACTCTAAATCGACCTATTCAACCGTCGACCATCGAAAATATTCGTTGGAAAATGGAACTCCTCATTGATTCGGACGATGCCCGACCATCGACCCATCGATGATCAAAGATCCTCGACGATTGTCGAAAACACTTCCCCAAATCAACCGACTTGACTGTCAATGATCGACCACTTCTAGGCTGACATGGTAACTGCCGATGTGACATGACATGTGGATGCTAATGTGGCATGACACATCATCCTGAGGTGTCAACTTGGGTGACATGGCATGATATGTGGATGCTGACATGGCATGACACATGGATGATGATGTCATCAACCTCTTCCCTCCATCGACCATTGGTTGATTCTCTTGGATGATATGAAGAATTTTCCGAATCGATCGATTCCTAACCATTGGTGTGTTGGTCATCAAAGACTTCTCTTTATTGATTCAAAACACTTCACCAAATTGACTGACACTCGATGACCAACCCATCAGCCATCTACGATTTCCATTGGTGGATGAAAATAATTTTTTGGACTCAGCTGACGCCCGGACTGTCAGCCATCGATGGCCAGAGATGTCTTTCAGCCAAACCAATTCTTCGCCAAACTCACTGATTCAACCTTCGACCATCGGTGAGTTCAATTGGAAAACTACAAACCCTCCACAAATCTCACCGATTTGACCATCGCTCGTCAGTGAAATATTTCGATGGACTCCAACACTTAAGATAATTTTCGACAAACCTAGGTGAATCTGGGCCGTTGATCTCTCACTCGAGATGATCTTGGCCATTGTTTTTGATCAATTCTCCCAATGACCAAAAGGAATAAAAATCATCGATTTGATCCATTTCCCAAACCACCAAAAATTAATCACAACCGTCAATTTTATCGACATTTCAAAAGATCGACACCTTATAGATTTTTAATTTATTGTGGAGAATCTCGGCCGTCGATCTTGATATCAAACTCAATCTCAACCGCCAATTCACCAAACCGCCTGCAACTATACATGTAGCCATTAAAAATTGAATTTCAACTCTTTCAAGTTGAATTCAGCCCCACAACTTTACCACTATACTCCATTAACATTATTTAACCATCCATAGTCATTCAAACTTGGATTTTTCCCACAGACTTGGGGATTTCTCTCTAAATTCTCCATTTTTCCCCCAAACCTGTAACAGAAAAAATCTGCAACAATGAATTTCACCAATTCGCTTTGGTTCTAGCCCATACAATCCTGGTGTTTGAACTAGGCACTCTGATACCATAATGTAATGTCCCCCAATCCAAACAAGGGACATTATGGTGCAAAATACTCATTAAAACGAAATTTCTTCTAACTAATTTAATTCTTTTACATTTAAACTGATTTCCTGTAGTTTTCAATTATGAATTAAAACATATTTAACTATTGTTCGCTGCCATACATTGATGCATGTACACCATACTAAAATAGACATGAATGTAGCTAATAAAACTCATTACAACAACATATAAATTATTCTAGAAAACATAGAGTTCATGCACAACAATTTAACTCATAAGTATAAGACATAAACATATCAAACACTTATATTTTCACATTAGTTGTGCAACCAACTGCTTGGGACAAATGTTCTGCCCAACCATAGATTGATTGTTCCAAATCTCAACATCCAATCACCCCTGAGCCAAGGCTAATAATCCACTAAAGAGGGTGGTCTCTCACATTCCACTAACAACTCATAAAACTCACAACCCACTGATATCTTCCTACAACTATCTTGATTTTCCACCAGCTCTCTTCCTCTTGACCTGCCCAACCCAAGGAATGTACCCTTTCACTAATCTCAGTCCCTTGGGCATCCCTTTGTTTACTAGGGTCTCTCTGGCACAGGTAACCAAGAATATCTCAATTGGGAACTCAAGGGAACTTGTTGCAAGGAAACTACCAACAAACCAATAGCAAACACTTACTGTTACAATACAACTCACCCAAAAGTTCACTCTTTAGGCCTGGCAACTTGGCTCTTCAGTTTCCATCTCCAATTACACTCCAATACACTCCATCTTTCTCTAGAATTCACTCTCTAGGGCTGCACCAGCTCCAATCTCTCTTTCTTGCTCTCTACTTTCTCCTCATTCACAAAAACTCCATGTGTAAAATTGCTATCCCAACCCATACAAATTTATCTCCTTTGGCTTGCTTGCTTGACTCACACACTTACCCAAGATGTTTGTACTCATCCCCCATGTGCCCAATAACTTTGGGATGTGACCACTCACACCCACCCTCTTATATCTATTCAATGATTGGCTTTGGGAACATTCAATCATAAATTAGAAGGTTCATATACAAATAACAATTTTAGGATAATGGGTTGGATTTATGTTCATGGTTAATTCTTCTTTGGACCCCTCTTGGCCATTATACTAGACCCTCCCCTCTCTTGTGGATTAATTCAACCCCCATCTATGTCCATGTCCCCTTAGCAAATGCCATCACATTTTATTATTAAAGCATAGAAACACAATTGGCATATGACATCGCTTTGGCCGTAGCCACACATTAGATCTACATAAGCATTAATTAAACTGGGGACTATAGTAGGGATGTTACATCAATAATGGAAACAATATGAGGATTGGATGGGTGGGAAATTGTAACATCCCAATCTTAAAATAAGGAATAATTTTTTTTATGCTTTAGGCATGCATTTTATAGGACATATTATGCATTTTCAGACCAAAAACCTTGTGTTGTGCATAAAGGGTAAAATTTTCCTTGTAAAACAAAGAGGTCAAATTGTTAAAACTGACCTTGTTAAAATGAACGTGAAATTGAGGGAAACACACTTCCAATGGTGAAATTGGTATGATGATATCATGGATCTATAGGCTTATGAAACATCCAATCCTTAATATAAATTATGCATGCTCCATGGTGAAAAATGCATGCCTTAAAAGGGAAAAATGCATAAAAATGCATGAAAACAGGGCATGATGAAAAATGAACACCCTAGGAAGAAAAATGCATGTTTTGTGTTGGTAATTGCATGTTGACCTTATGAAATTACATGAAAATAGGGTATTGAGGAAAATTCATGCCATGTTAGGGAAAAATGCACGCCTCAAGTTGAAAATACACACCGAGTGCATGGGATTCCATGTTTACATAGTAAGGAGTAATATGCACACCTTGTTAATGAAAAATGCACACATGCACTATAAAAATGCACACCCTTGACATGTTTTGTAGCCTTATGATGTCCTAAACCCTAAATGGCTCTTCCTTAGCCCATATGAATGGTTTTCATAGGAAGATGAATGCAAATAGATGTTGATCCATTGTGTATGATTCATGCTAGTATGGAATATATTATAACAACCGTGAACCCATGTTTGACAAGTTGTTTGGAAACATACTTAGGTAGTTAACCTTGTATGTTGAGTTGTTGCAACTTTTGGGAATGACATTGCTTGAAACCAAAATTTGGGGTAATATGGATATGCCAGGTTTTTATTGTTAAACCTTAATGAAAATGATTGAAGGCTGGTTTACAATCTTCTTTAATGATGAATACAAAGATAGATTGTATTCCTTTGATAACTGTAATTAGTTTGTTTACAAGTATGCACCAATGGTGGATTCTATATCTACCTCATTATGGAAATCGAGGTTAAAATCAAGAGATATCCTAAGTCTTACATAGCTGAAAGTTGAATAGTGAAATGCAAGCATGTCAAGAGCTTAAAAAACACAAGCACAGGGAAAATTAGTCATGCCCAAGTCCCAAAATCTTAGAATCTAGAAGTACTTGTAAGTCTCCCACACATATGATTGATTTGAAATGCATGCAAGATATCTTTCTTGGCCATGTAATTTGAGAGTGTGTGTGTGTGTGTTTGTATTAGAGTAATTTTTTTTTGTTATTTTTCTTTCAAAATGACCCTCTAACACATTCACACAATCATTTTTTTTTTCCAGGTTACAATGCTTGGGGAAAACCCTCAAGTACTTCCCCTCATTTCGAGGTTGATGGTACCTCGGGTAAACCATAGAATCTTAAGGGCACAAGGCCGATCAACAACAAGGCTTGAATCCATTACAATAATATGCTCGTTATGAGCTCACACATGTCACTTATGAGAATTGAACTTGGGTGGGGAGGATAACAACATTCCTCCCAACCCCCCTAGCTACACCGAATTGACACATGCACACAATCATTATTGATATTATTTTTCAAATTCAAATTACAACCCTTGATATTCCAAGTGTTTACAAAACTTTACCTAGGATGCAAAGTTTTCATTAATTCTCAAAAATTCCAAGTCCATTGTTAAAAAATGCTACAAATCTATTTGAGCGTTCTTATAAAAATGCATGTCAAGTTTTGTAGAAGTGTTATTTTTAATAAATTGTATCTTATATCTATATATTAATCCACTTTTATTAATAAAAGTGATTTATAGAAAAATATACCAATATAATCGAAATCCATTAAAAAAAAAAATCATTTTCCTGCCAAGGGTTTCCTCAGTGTGCATTCCTCAACGTGCATTGAATAAGTTCTTTTCCATGATTTCAGCTTTGAACCCATATAACCATGGCTGCACTTGAAACATGGGTGTCCTCTAACATGGGAACAATAGTTGAAATAGGGGGTTCCCAGGATGAAAAGTTCATTGTCAAAAAATTCCAAGAGTGTGCTGATGCATGGAGAGATACAAACAATTGTCCAACATGTATTCTAAATATCTTGAGAACAGCATGTGTTTATGAATTTATATTTGGACCCTTCAATTTACAAAATGAAGAGATATCTGATGCCATAGCTAATTATGATGATATGGCTATGAAATTGAAAATATTTGGGTAGAAGGTTAATTGGGCACTGATTTGGTTGCAAGAGCAACAAAATTCCATGCAGAGGAGCGACATTTAACTCCAAAAAAAATCCCCAGGTAGAAAAGATTGACATGGCCATTACAATATATGGGAAAAAGTTTTTTGTTCCCAGGAATGGTTTATAAATGCAATATGTTCAAGATGTTCCGTAGAGACTATACAAATCTTTGATTCAACTTGTTCATATGACACTTATGAATCATTATAAGAGTGATATTTTCGATGAATGCATGAGGTGAGTTATTCATTGGGTTGAAGATAGGGCCATAGATGTCCCTCATCTATTGGGTAAAAAATTACATTATGCCTTGGAAGAAAGTAAAAAAAAGAAGATAAAGTTCAGTATCCCAGACGCACTGCAGAAAATTATTGAATTATATTGACCCGATGTTCAAACAATCCCTCTTAAAACTTACATTAGGAGATCAACAATGAAGAAAACCATTGAGGAAGTACTTGAATAGACTCCAGTTTATGGTGTGGATTTTTTTAGTGATATAGTTACCCAAGATGAAGTTATTGCTATCGAGGTTTTAATATACCTACATGTATGTATGAATGAAGCTGAGGAGAAGGAAGGTATGGAAAATTATATGGAAATGGGAAATGCTGATTTTTCTACTACTTTAGAAAGTATAATTGATAGAATTTATCCTAAACAAATAGAAATACTTGAATATAATGTCCCTATTATGGCTGATTCAACCTCTCCAAGTTTAAATGTGCACAATCCAACATACATTTTTGATGACATATTTGTTTTCTCATTATTTGATAGAATGATGCAGTACAAACTAGTTGCAATGTAGGATTCTTCCTCTATATACGAGCTATATAAAACTAGAAGGAAAAGTGTGAACTGAAGGTCAATAATATTCTTGAATGCATGAAGAATATTGTGGTGTTGCAATCAACAATTGTGCATTGAGCACACGAATCAACCAGAAAAACAAACACCAAGGATAGTATTATTGATGGGTTAACAAGTGAGGTATCTAGAATCAGAGAGGAATATCTAAGGGACATTGATATTCTCAAGGCAATGTTCGAAGATAATAAGGATAAAGATGAAAACATTATTAGTAAAATTCAAGAGGAGTTGAGAAGTAGACCTGAGATTTTTGATATACATCCATTGCAAACTATAAGTACTCTGACTGAGGATGAATTAAATGAGAAGTTGAAGGAGAAAGATAACTTAATTGAAAATTTAAGGGTTGAATTTGAAAATAAATTGAAAGAGGAGCAATAGAAGCATTAATCAAAGGTTGTAGAATATAACAAAACAATGATCAGATTGAGGAAAACCTCTGATAGGTAAGCTAATAAGTTGAAAGAGAGATATTTAGAATGTACTAAGACAACACTGAAGATTAGAGAACTTGAAGAGGAAAAAGAAAGGCACA
>JASDQU010588756.1:32719-50016 GCA_032191745.1 Picea mariana
TGTAGTGCATAAACAATCACCAATCCTTCCCATTTTGTGGTTGTATAGTTGTTCTTTTCTATAGACAACTTACTACTTACAAAAGTAATATGGTGATCTATGTCTCCTTCCCCTGGTTGGGATAGTATTGTGCCCAATGTTATGGACAATGTGTACACATGTACATGGAACTCCTTATTCCAATATGAAAAATTAAAATAAGTGTGGTCACCAGATTTTGTTTCAAGGTGTCCAACCCCTTCTAACAGTCTTCATTCGATTGAAACTTCACTTCATTCTTTAGTAACTTTTCCATCAATGTTGTGATCTGTGCATATCTCTTGATAAATTTCCTGTAATAACTTGTATGACCCAACGTCACCCTCAACTGTATAACTAATGTAGGTGGTTCTAAATATAGAATTATTGTGATCTTAGATAGATCTATTAGTAGTACCTATTTGCACACTACATGTCCCAACATAATTCCAAACGGTGCACAAAAAATGCACCTCTTCAAGTTTAGTGAAATCTGACATTTTTTGCACCGATCCAACATTATCCTAAGAACTTCTATATGATCCTTCAGTAGACTGAACACCGTCCAATCATCCAAGTAGACTTCCAGGAAATTATGGATGAACTCCTTGAATGTTGCAACCACTACCCTAGAAAACACCACAAGGGCATTCTTCAATCAAAAGGGCATAACAACATATTGATAACTTCCCCATTCCATCACAAAACTGGTCTTGTGTCAATCCTCTTGCACAATTATTAACTGATGGTACCCAGAGAATACATTTATGAAAGAGTAAGTGTAATGATCTGAAGCCATTATGCAAGGATCATCATGGTTTTGGGTGTCTTGTGAGGTATTTCGTCAAACACTTGGCTGATGTACTTGTTTATATGTGTTTAATTGCGGGTTGGCCTCTTGATTTTGGCCTTAGGGTTTACTGATGACTTTTAATATATGTTTGTAGCAATAAACAAGAAGATGAAATCACGAAACATACCTCAACCATATGCAATATGATAGACAAGCCAAAACATCTCAAATCTTCTTTATTCATGAAATAGAGAAACCCGCTACAATGAAGATGTCGATCTAGAATGCTCAATAGATGGCTGAGAAGATAGACAATAGAGATGCTACAAATATCTCCAGGAAGATACTATAAGCCTCCAAAGGTTGGATAATATATGAATACGAATACCAAGGTAGATCTGGGCCGTATGAAGTGCCAAACCCCCATTGAAAGATGCCACATCCTGTTGGAACTGTCAACCCCTATAATTTCATCCCTAGTGTAAAAGACCTCCAAATGCTACATTGAAGATTCCAAACTATAGATTGGGATGAGTGGAAACCTCTCCTGAAATCTCAAACTGAAATACCAAGGGAAACTCCTCCAAATGCTAAATCCTCAAATTGAGTTGCGTCCTCCTAAAACTGCCAAACCCTACAATTTCGGCCCGGATGAAGGAGGCCTCCAAATGAGCCCAAAATCGGCCAAATGATAGATCGGGGTGATAGGATCTACCTCTTGAAGTATCAATCTAAAATGCTACGGATAAATCCTCCAAACTGAATAGATATGAATCTCAAAATTGCCCTCCTTCTCTCCAATTCGTCCCACTGCTCTAGGAAATAATCTGAACCATAAAGCTCTCTCAAGAGGCACTAGAAATCATGGCTAAGTCCCTGCAATTAAAACCCAAATTCTCAAATGTCCAAGAGATCCCTCAAACTCCTACAACTAACCTTCCTTCAATAAATGGTGCGCCCCCCTTACTGGAAACCCCCAATGGTGCGCCCTCCTTGTCTTCCTGTGCCTGTGGCTGGTGTAGAACCCTTCTGCACTGAGTAGATCTAGAACTAGAATAGTGTGGGAGAGTATTGCATCTCCGAGACCAAGCTTGGGACAAGCTAGGTGGAATATTTCACCACCGAATCATCCTCTAGGGTTTGTTAAGTCAAACCCTCAAAAACCCCAATGTCGAGCTTACTAGCTAGAAGCCAGATATGAAAATATGATCATACATGAATGGATGAGTAGAGGCCTTTGCCTTTACTTTATACTTTTTTATCTCCTTGTCCCTCCAAAGTGACTTTCATTTTATTAATATTTAATTAATTAATTAAATCACTTTAATTAATTAATTAACTTTTTTACCTCTAAAAAACACCTTATCTCTCCTTGTGGCTTCCCTGGCCACTGAAAGTCACTTCTCACCATCCCATCGTGTATTGTTTCTTCTCCTGATTCCAATGAGCTATTACACTGAGAGGTTCCTCCAAGTAATGTGCCCAAAATGACCCCTTCAGTGAATTTAATTAACTTATAGCTCAAAATAATCAAAATCATGGAAATTGTCGGAATGCAACAGAACCAAAGCCAACCTGTGTGGAATAGCTCATAATGATGGAATATGATGAGAAATGCAATATAGACCCAAAAATGCCTCTCAATAACCCCTGTACTCGCTATAACATCCATCTGGCTACTCTGGTCATCATAAACCTCTGCATTGTGATGATGTCCCAAAGTGGGGACATTACAGTTCTCCCTGCTAGAAAATTTCTTGTCCTCAAGAAATGACCAAATCCTCTCAAATAAAATACCAATATCCCATGTCCACCTGTGGGATACATAGTAGAACCTCTCCAAAGATGAACAATCACACATGCTGCCCCCTGGGTCCCATATCAAGTCATGAACTACTAGCTCCTGGGACGCATAGTCCTAAAATACATCAACTCTGGAAGTCTACTGCATATGACATATGGAATCATCTCATAATGAATCCATCGTCCAATTCTCTACCAAGATCCATATGGCCTCCATCGACAACTGCCCATATCGATGCCCAAATGAGGTGTTGCAAGACCTCCGTGAGACACCCGCAAGCAATGTGCTCCTCTCAACATTGAAGTTCAATGGAAAGTTACAATAACTTTCCCCTGTAATGGTTCACTCTCCCTTGTTAGTAAGTGAAATTATCAGTCCTGCAATCCTGGGGTCCCATGCTAATCTCTGTTGAAGATCACCATGCTGACCCTGCACTACTCTGACCACAACTGTCTGCCCCCTGCATACATACTGAATCCTCCTCTCTTGGGTTCTCCAGCTGAAATGGTGAAAGTGATCTCCCATAACTATGTGTTGTTGCAGAGGAGTGGCATCTTCATACTCCACTAAGTGTGTCTCCTCCCTGCAAGGTACTATACCCCTCTGAATGCCACCATACATCTCGACATGACTCTGTGAGCTATCCCCCATCACCGTATGCTCCAGAATACTCATGTCATCTACCGCAGACTCATGTTGCATCATAGATCCTGGGCATATTGTTGGATCAACCTCTACATGGAGGTCAACCACTCTCGAAACACAAATGGGAGTGTCCTCGATCAACTAGTGTTCCTCTGCTATATCACCAACATCCTCTATCAACGTGACTGACTGACACATTTGAGTATCCACTAAGATAGATGAAGTGGATCTCTAACGAATCTCCTCAAGAGGCTCATCTAACCTAGACTCTGATTCTTGAAGGGTTGTTTGTGTGCCTCTCAATAATCCTCGAGTGCTCTCCAACTCTTGAGTGAGTCGTTCCATATCCAACTCATGCTCCCTCAGAGCCTCATGATACATCTCACCAAACCTCAATAGATAATCTCTNCATGTGCCACTGATGCTCTCCAACAATAATATTCTGGTAATGCATGCATGTCATCAATACGTCTAGTGGTTTTCATGATCATAGTCTCACTAAATCTCAACTGTGTTTCTAAGTGGTGTGACTCCTAATCATGGTCATACTGAGGTGCCACCTCATATCCCTCACTGCCACTGTCAGTCCTGCTAATGTCAACTCTAGAGTCCCCAAAGACACTCTCTGCATAAGATAACATGTTGAACTGCCCACTGTTTACTTTGTTTTTGGGTACTCTTGTATGCCACTGCACCCCATCACTAGATGTTATCTCCCCCTGAATCACACGGTATCCTGTATGAGCAGTCGTATCCTCCTGTACACTCAACCTGCTACTATCATCTACGCTTGGATCCCATATAGATGTGTCCAGACATGTGCTATGGTCATCCTGACTGATAACGAGTGCATCCTCATCAATGCAGGCTGATCCTGGAAGTAAGTGCTCCATCAACATGTCAGCATCCACAATCTGCTCAACTAATGGAGTCTCCAAAATATGTGATTCAATCTCCTCATGTTGACCTGTAAGTGTAGGATCAACTACCTACATGTCATGTTTCTCCTCCTGGATTTGTGGATCCATGCGTCCATGTTCTATGTCCCTCACACTAGGCTCATCCATCACATATGATGTGCCACTGATATCCTCATGTGACGTGGATATCATGGGTGTCTGAAAGGGTGACAAATGTGTCACGACCCTCATAGGGAGCTCATCAACTCTAGATGCTAATACGTGTGGATCCTCACTAGTGTCACCAATCTGTTGAGGTGCAAGGTCATCAACACCATGTGATATGTCTATCGACATACTGGTGCTATCATCCTATTCCACTGACTGTATATCTACTACACAAGGGTCATTATCCTCCTCAAGCGTGCTAGAATCATCAGCTTCTATGCAAGAGTCACTATCAATAGCCTCTGTGCAAGAGTCACTATTACTATCCTATGTGCAAGTGTCACTATCATCATCGGATTGCTCCAAATCCTCATCATCACTATCATAGTGCACCTCAATGATATGCTTCTTACCCTTAACCCTACACCTAAGATCTGGTTCCCAAAGCACCTTGCAACTGTAGCAAAGTTGTGTGATCCTAATGGGTGTGGGGTTTCTCTGTGCTTCCCTCCATCTAGCTTCTCTGGCTTTGTTTCCCTCTACTATGCTAGTCCAATATATCACCTCATCTTCGCTCCAACTGGGGTTTTTCATGGATATAAACTTTTAGAGTGTTATTAGAGGCCCCAGTCTCTCACAAAGTGCATGATATTCTCTTTCACAATTCACCGCTTCTCTAACAAAATCTATAGACCCCATATTTCCTTATGGAAGATCCCTCAAGCTAGAAGGAGTCTAAGCTTAGATACCATTGCAATGATCCCAATACATTATGCAAGGATCATCACGGTTTTGGGTGTCTTTTAAATTTTTTTATGAGTGAGGTATCTCGTCAAACACTTGGCTGATGTACTTGTTTATATGTGTTTACTTGTGGGTTGGCCTCTTGATTTCGGCCTTAGGGTTTACTAATGACTTTTAATATATGTTTGCAACAATAAACAATAATATGCAATCACAAAACATACCTCAACCATATGCAATATGATAGACAAGCCAAAACATCTCAAATCTACTTTATTCATGAAATAGAGAAACCTGCTACAATGAAGATGTCGATCTGGAATGCTCAACAGATAGCTAAGAAGATAGAAAATAGAGCTACTACAAAACACTCTAGGAAGATAATATACGCCTCCAAAGGCTAGATAATATATGAAGACCAATGCCAAGGTAGATCTGGGTCATATGAAGTGCCAACCCCCCACTGAAAGATGCCACATCCTGCTGGAACTGTCAACCCCTACAATTTCGTCCCTACTGTAAAACACCTCCAAATTCTATGCTAAATATTCCTAACTATAGATCGGGATGAGTGGAAACCTCTCCTTAAATATCAAACTGAAATACCAAGGGAAACTCCTCCAAATGCTAAATCGTCAAAGTGAGCTGCGCCCTCCTAAAACTGTCAAACCCTACAATTTCGGCCTTGATGAAGGAGGCCTCCAAATGAACCCAAACTCGGCCAAATGATAGATCGGGGTGATAGGATCTCCCTCCTGAAGTATCAGGCCGAAATGCTATGGATAACTCCTCCAAACTGAATAGTTATGAATCTCAAAAATGCCCTCCTTCTCTCCAATTCGTCCCACTTCTCTAGGAAATAATCTACACCATAAAGATCTCTCAAGAGGCACTAAAAATCATGGCTAAGGCCCTGCAAGTAAAACCCAAATGATCAAATGTCCAAGAGATCCCTCAAACTCCTGCAACTAACCTTCCTTCAATAAATGGTGTGCCCCCCTTGCTGGAAATCCCCAATGGT
Organism: Picea mariana; assembly: GCA_032191745.1. Lineage (NCBI taxonomy): Eukaryota > Viridiplantae > Streptophyta > Pinopsida > Pinales > Pinaceae > Picea > Picea mariana. The sequence goes on from JASDQU010588756.1 coordinate 38,812, forward strand.
GCGCCCTCCTTCTCTTCTTGTGCCTGTGGCTAGTGTAGAACCCTCCTGCACTGAGTAGATCTGGAACTAGAATGGTGTGGGAGAGTATTGCATCTCTGAGACCAAGCTTGGGACAAGCTAGGTGGAATATTTCACCACCGAAACATCCTCTAGGGTTTGTTAAGTCAAACCCTCAAAACCCCCAATTCCTCCTGTCTTCTTTTTCTACACCACCATTAGACTGATCCACTCAAATTCTTCTACCGGTTCGATGATTCCTACGCCTAACATCCTATCTATTTCAACTTTTACCTTCTCCTTGTACCTTGGATTTATCTTGTAAGGCCTCTAGCGCAATGGCTTAGCTCCTTGTTTCAATGGGATATTCATCTTACCTAAGTATCCTTCTATTCCCTTCATCTCTGAAAATTTCATTGGAAATATATCTCGGTATTCTCGCAGCAAGTCTGAAATCTTATCAATTTTATCTTTACTCCAATAATCCCCTATCTGCACAAACTTGGGATTCTCTTTCGTCCCAATGTTTACCTTTCGCATCTTTATAGGCTATGTATATGTAGTGGATTTGAGCTCCGACCATTCTACGACTCGTTCTCCTTCTGTCTCAGGTACTTGTACATTCCTAAGATCCTATTCATCATACTTTTCCTTGGTTTCATTATAGCACTCCAGTAGCTCACGAACAATCATGTTGGCTTTGTGTGCACTACATACTAGTACCACCTCCATCATCTCTTCTTTCGAGAATATCTTAGTTCCAATCACCTGTAGCACTGCATCTATGGATAGTGATTCATGTTCAAAAGTAAACATGATTTTGAACCTCTAGATCATTTCTTCGCATATTGTTGTCTCCCTTCACTTTTCCAAATCCAAATACCAATTATTTAGCATTGTCTCCAGTGTGTGTATAAATCTATGAATCCACTATGTTTTCAGTATTGAACCCCATAAATCCCTGCACTTTTTCACATGACATGTTGGGTCACTCTCCCCTATATATTTATGCACAATTTTTTCTTCCTTAGTGGGAAACCTTATTTTCATTAGTCTGTTGCACTGTGACTAGTCTTCCATTCCCTCTCTGTGTGCATCCCACCATCTAGTTGGAGTCGTTTTTAATACAACATATAGTGATAAAAACCTTTGTTGTTCAGGTACCTATAACTCAAATGATTTTACAAAAATACTTATAAGTTAATCCATCATACCTGGGTGGATCACATAGCTCTATTCCAATCTAGCACAAAGATCGAGTGACGCACAAACATCTTCTAGTTGGCACTTCATGCATTCTCTGTTTCCAATGATCTAGACCTTCTTCAAAATCTAATGCACATGAACTAATACTTCACCAAATCAACACACCATCCACTATCGAGTTTCCATAATCCTCCTTCTATGCAGTCATGTTATATAAATTGACAATACGATTCCCTCTTGTTGGTTCTATGTAGATCTTTCCTTCTGATGGGTCCAAGGGTGCAGTAAATTTCAAATCTCCAACTTCAAATATCATCTCCATGGATGATTTTAAGGATGGAAATTTATATTAAAATGTAGAAACCCAGGCTAATATTTCTAGTCCTTAATATGGAAAATGTAAAATGTTTGGCGATAGTTTTGAGAAAACATTCAAATTTCTAAGGATTTTATATAGTTTCTATAAAAATTTTGTGATTTTTAACGTAAACTAATTTTTTCTATGTAATTTGTGTGAAACATTCTTTAGAAAAAATGGAAATTGGTGAATCATTTTTGGGGAAAAACCATGGAAAATTAGCCCATTTGTGAAATTTATCCACTAAAATCATTTATTCATCTCCCTCTTTTTCAAGTTGATGATTGCTTGGTTATCAAAAGCCCATTCCAATCCCATTAGTGTTGGATATGGTTGAATTTCATCCATAATCTCAATAAATTTAAAGTCCGCCACATTGCGCACCCCATCTATGTTCACAAGTACTGTTGTCAACCAACCAATCAAGACTATTTCATGTTGATTCGCTAGCCTTAGCTAAACAAGAGACCATACCAACTTGGGTTTTCCCATTAACTCCCATGTCTTCTTAGGTAACACATTCACGTCAGAACCCAAGTCCAAGATAATATTATCCATGTCATACTCTCCAATCTATGCACTAAATCTGAATTCTTCATTGGTTCGCTTCTTGCGTAGTACCTGATTTACCATCCTTTCCATGATAGGGGTTTCCCTTGCTCTTGTACAATGATCAATAATGTCATATAATGTACTCAACACAGCCTCATATTTTACTAACTCTACACAACTTCTCAGGAATTCTGTTAGTGTGCTTACCTTTCCCATGACTTATATGGCATAGCGTGATCTTCTACACGAGGCACAACTAATGTTGATGATCCCCAATCCACTCCGATCACTTATTTCCTTAATCTCCGATATGTATCCTTTTCTTGCTCAGGATCAAAGGATGGCATAGGCTCTGTTGACTTTCTTACCAACTATTCAGTATGATTTCCTTCATCTGTCCTATCATTCCCTTTTCTATCTCCTTCGCGTGTGACAAATTCTACTCTAGGTACTTCATTTCATCTTTTGGTTAATATCATATGCACATTTTTATTCAAGCTTTGGTTCTAGTTTCCTTTTTCCTACCACTTCACAACTAGTTGGGGACAGTATTTTGTCGAGTGATCCAATGCTCTACATTATTTCCACGTCGTACATGGATTTTGGCAGCCACGGGTAATCGGTCCTCTTCTTCCTCTACCAAAATTCCCTCTACCTCAACCTATGTCAAAGTTTCCTTTGTTCCCTTGGTTAAAATCTCTTTGATTGTTGTATTGTAGACCCCCCACTTCTATTGCAACATTTTCTTCTTAGATCTTGTACATATCTGATGTGAGGTCTCTCATTAAGTCAAACACACATAAATCCTTCTCCTCATGTCCTACATATTTGCAAAAAAATTGCAAAACAAGTTCTTTGGCATACTCTGGTACTTATGTAGTAGTGGACACTCAATTGGGTGATGACCCTATTTCTTACATATCTCATAGTATCCTCCTCCCGGTAATGGGTTCAATGCTCTTATCGCCAAATACTGCATGAATGTTGGGCACTCATCCTTGTGGTGGCCTTCAGTCCTACATTTTGTACACCAGAATTGCTCACATTTCTTCTTTCCCTTTGTCGGCTCTTCTAGTTGAATTTTCAATGCAACTAATTGTGTCTGAACTTGCACCATTCCTCCATTGTCTCCCACCGGAGATGAGTCCAGTGTCATCACAATCTCTAGTGCCTCGGGTTGCAACGCAACCTTCTACTGGATCAATGGCCTGTGAATTTGTGGGAGAATCCCTGCAATAAACTATTCTTAGTGTTGTTGATATGGGATCTGGAAATTTAATCTACCTATCATATCCTTAAATCTATGGTCATAATCCCATACCGACTCTATTTTTACTTGTTTGATCTCCTTCAATTATCTGATGTACTGCAACTCTGGTTTTGGCTTCTTGAACTCCTTTAACAATGATTTCTTAATCTCTACCAAAGTCCTAGCTTGTCCTTTAGGTGTGGTGGTATATAAATTCATATACTATACTAGTGCACATGCTCTAAATTTTGTTGCTAACTGCACAATATTCACAACTTCATCATGTGCATTCTTTGTGGTCCAAATCATCTTACAGAAAAATAAGTGTTGTTTTGGGTCCTCTGACCCAATTCCTTGGAACTCAAGCAACCTAAGAGTATTATCCACCCTGAATATGTTGTTCAGTGTAGTTCCTCCTCTCGATGATTCTAGTAGACTTTGATTCTGACTTTGCGCACTACTTCCACTACTCTGACTACTACTACTCAACCCTCCTTGGCTAAATACAATTTCTTTTGAAAAATCTTCAAAAATTATTTCTGATTGTGGTGACACACATAGGGTCGTGGATTCGACACAAGATCCTATCTGAGTAGGACTTGTTGGCTCTTCTATTATCAGAATGGAATATAACTCCTCTTCTTCTCATCCTAGGTATGGTACCTCCATGATTCAGATTAGTGCACAAGGTTTTCTCCCCTCTGTCTCACTCTGTGTCTCTCCTTTCTTAGCCCTAATATTTTACCTCTTGTACCTCCTCCCTCTACACAGTTATCCAAACTAATATCCTTCCTATGGTATATCATGTGCTTGCATCCTCAATCCCTCCCTTCCTCTTTCATTTCTTCCTTCCTTCTCTCAGACGATCCTCCTATCATCCCTCGATTCCCCCATGTGCGTGAACCCCTTAGCGGTCGGATTTCATTACTATCACATGATTTTCACACAATAACATATTTATCCATGTACTTAATTATTTCAAGGACCTCCTGAGTGGACCTTTGAAAAAATCCCTTTTTGCGACATTGTATGATTGAATATAATCTACAACAAACTCTGTAACATAACCACCTAGTATGCTATCCAACCAAAAATGAACTGCTCAAGTAGTTGGGTTACTTACTAAATTCAATTGTCTTACCAATTCGAGAGTTCAATTCCTTGGCGCTATACCTTCCAGTTTTCTCCACTAATATTTCTAGCCACTTTGTCAGAATAACTGGAAATTCGCCAAGGAATATTTCATGCAGATCTGTGAACACATACCTTTTAAACCATTTCTCAATGTCACTCATCCGAGGGTTTCCATTCTCTTATCATGCAAACTTTCATTCCTTCCATTCCAACCATTATGATATCTCCTTCTTAGTCGGCCTCCAAAACATCCCCTTAATCATAAAGTCATGGTCCCGAAAATGGAACCATGTGTTGGCGCTATTATGTGCACAGGTTGTAAGACCCAAGGTTCGGTTTATCTATGACCAACAAAAACCACTAGACATCGGCCCCTTCAACATCACCTTCTTGAACAAATTAAGTCTCACCTAAGGTATCTATTAGGACTACGAGAACCAGGATTTTGCAGTAGTAATGGATTGGGAGACACATATTTGGTTCATTCTTCCCTATTATGTAGTGTGCATAACTCTGTTCTGATCAGTTATTAACTTACTCATGATTTAGATTCCTATACTAAGTATGTTCCATATTACTACATAGATTTTCTACTTTCACGGTCATGAATCATTGCACCATACTTAACTATCATACAAATCTATTCTATGATGCATGCAAAGAGTATCCATAATCAAACACAGAAAAACAAAAAACACATGATTCTGTAACATCTCTTGAAAATTCCTTTATTCATCCTTCTCATCCATCAACTGCTACATTGAAAACTATGGAACTCAGTATCAATCAATAGACTATAACATAACATAATCTATCATAACCAAACTTCATCAAAACAATACCTAATTGAACCCCTAATCTCCCAACCCGTTAAATATTTATACAAAAATCTAGGGATAAAACCCTAATCTATTCATCCAAAAATTATCCCATCACAATGCATGACCATCTCAGTTAACAAGTTGTTCAACAATTTTCTTATGTTTTTCAGCCTTCATGTTGCTTTTCTATTGTTCTTCTATTTCTGGAATGTCGGGTTGTCATCCTCTCATTATGCTTTATTTTCTTGTTTTATTCTTTTGTTTGCATGATGTCTTACTTTTGTGCACTTTCTTGTTGGATGTTCCTTAGCTACGCGCTCTCTAGCTTTCCTTCTTCTTCTGCACACTTTTCCTATACTTAATATTTTTCCTCAAAAATTTATCAAAAACTACAAAATTGTTTCCAAGACTACATGTCCAACAATATAATTTAACTTGATGTGAGTGATCATCCCCAAGATATATAATAGCATGATTATTTGTTTCATGATAATTTTCAAACTAGTCCTTATTACAAGACATATGTATGGACGCACCAGAATCAACATACCATGCATTTGAGTAATCTATTTCAGGGAACAAAGCAACATTTGAAACAAATAATAAGAGATTTTTGAATTCATCATTCATTGTTTCTCCACCCTCAAGAAAATGACTAGTATGCCTTTTGTTTCTATGTTTGGATTCATGATATTTACTTTTATAGCAGTCTCTAGCATGGTGTCCAAATTTTCCACAGTAAGAACATGTATCTTTCCTTTTAACATTAGCATCAAACATTGATGGTGACATGCCTTGTTGTGGCTTTGCATATGGTGGATTTCCATATGGTGGCTTTCCATATGGTGGATTTTCATACTGTGGCTTACCCCCTATGTTTCTTTCCCATGGATTTTCTCTGAAAGGTGCTTTCTCTTTCACCATCAATGCTAAATCAGAACTTTGAGACCTTTTATTAAGGTTCTTTCATCATTCTTCAAAGGTAGGAGCCTTCTCCCTTGTTGCAAGACCTATGATAAACATTTGGTATTCTTCTAACATGCCATTTAAGGTTATGGTGACTAAATCAGTGTTAGATATTGTTTCAACTCTATTACCAATTTTATCTTTAACATATTTGATTCCAGAAATGAAATCAATGATGTTATCATTTTATTCCATCCTAATAGAAAGAAGATTACTTTTCAACGAGAGGGGTCGATTTGTGTTCTTCGACTCATACAAGTCTTTGAGAGTTGTCCATGTCTCCATGGATGTAGTGCAGTCTCTAATATGGGGTATGAGACTGTCTTTTACACACATTCTTAGCAACACTTTCACCTTAGTCTCTCGTTTCTCCCAATCTTGATTGTTGCAATTTTAGCACCTATGGCGACATCGAGATTTACTTCCTTATCATATGTAATGGACCAGACATTGTATCCTTCCATTAATGTCTGCTTCTTAAATTTCCAGTTCATATAATTTTCTACATTTAACTTGGTTGCTTCGATTAAATATGATTTTACCAAGAGATTAGCCATTTTAATCAAACCTCAAAAAAATTCCCGCAACTCTTCAAAGGGAAAATTACTTTGTTATGAATTCAAATCTATACTAAATTAAAAAAAAAAAATGTCGACAACACAACACCTTCCTTGTGATTATTTGTCCCTCTTGTGACTTTCAAACTCCACGATGTGTCTCCTTACAATGCTGATCTAGTTTCCCAACACATCAACACTCATTCAACATGCAGAATCCTCAAGCAGACAATGATCTCACAACTCATATCACAACTCTACAATGTGTAGGATCTAGATGAACCTCAACTTTGTTGATTAATGGAGTCTACCCACGACCTCACTTCTATTACACACGGGAGTTGATGACACTCAAATGGCTAATGAAAAATAACAACTTGGTCGCATTTTCTAGGTCCAAGAGTCCCATGGATGACTAGAGATCGTCAAAGGTGGACAAAATCAAGGAGAATATTAACTTGATTCCAGAGGTGTCTGACCAGAGGCCAAAGGTGTACAACAAAATTGCATCACGGAGGAACGCAATTATTTATGAGAGATCCAAGAGAAAGTTTGCAACCAAATGGAATTGAATGGATTCTCTGCTCAGATGATAGCAGAAGAGAGATTCCACGAGATCAGTGAGTGAAGCCACGAGATATCAGTAGAAAATGGCACAACCATATAATTTTAGTAATTCTGATGTTGAAAAAAAAACTTTCGATCTACTATCCTTTCACTTGGATTTGAAGCAGTCTATCTTCTTATCTACCTCCAACTATTGCTTACATATCTCACGTCTCACACCAGCAACAACAAATTTTTCTCAGACAATGCAACAACAATTTATTATTTTGTCAACTCCTCACAACTCTATCACACAACCAATAATCTCCTTCCGCTCTGATACCATATTAACAATGAACAAAACAGATATTCACCTTTCGCTCTGATACATATTAACAATGAATAAAAAAAAACATAGATGCACACAGAAACGTGACACCAAATTATCTCACACACTCCATAAATTCATCAAATAACAGATTACATTTATAAGTTCTAAAAAAATCAACTAACTCCGATATTTATGGATCTAAATCCACTTCAAATAAAAAATATATTAAATCCCTACAAATCTACAACAAAACATATTTCTACATTATTCTCTAACATATAATGTCATATTATACATTATTTGTATTAAATGATGAATTGAGTTATAAAAATTGTAAACTTATAAAGATAAGGATTATTAATTCTACAATTATTTTTTTTTAATTATTTTTTTTAAATTCATAACCAGAGTTTTGATATTTTTGAAGTTTCATAACAAAATTATAACATTTCTATATAATAATAATTATAATCTATTTTTAAGGTCACGGCCAAGCCCCCCTATCCTCCTCTGGATTTGAACCTATGATCTCTTAAGAGGAAACACATATTTTTAACCACTAGGCCCAATAACATGGAGTGAATTTGGTGAATTAGATATTTATCTTCGTTTGATGAACAATTTTTTTATCATTACTTATAAAAATAAATCAATCTTTTTATCGAAATTTTTTTCTACCCTTAATTTAAGTGCAAATATAAGTGCAAATATTTTTATTGTCCTTAAATTTCATAGTATTTTTGTTTGGCAATATGATTTAGATCTTTTGAACATTTTCATTATTTGTAACAAGGAGTCTAGGAATGGACTCATGGTATTGTTACTATGTAACTTGAGATATTGCATGTAATTATCATATTATGGGAAGAGAGTTATGTAATGTTATCATTACACTAAACATAAAGGTGTGTTTTACTATATTAAAAAAAAAAAAAGTTACTGTACATAGTAATGATATTCTATGATTAAGAAAATTGTTTCCAAGATTCACGGTTGAGATATCTATGATAATATATTGTATTTGATTTATTGCAGTTTTGAAAAGACATGCAATTCTATTCCACAAAAGAGAATAGTAGTATTTGTACCTTAAAGAAAATAATAATGTTTTCAAAGATTGATTTTTGATTTATTGTATTTAAGAGAAAATATGTTTTTATTATGTTAAATATTAGAATATATAATATTATATGGATAACAATGTTTGGAGGATTGAAAAAGAATATAATAATATTTGTAGGATGGACTATTGATTTATTGTATTAGAGAGAAATAATGTTTCTTATTACATTAAGTATTCAATATGTTAATATTATAATAATATCTATATGGGTGTTAGTTTAAGAGTTGAGAAAGTGTTGGTGGCGGAGGAATATTTTATTTGAGATTTCTTCACTCAATATATAATCGGAAAGTTTTAATATAACTTGAAGATAAAAATCTAGTTAGTTAATATAATTTTATTGTACAATGACATTGTTTCTTGTTTACTATACAACTAATGTTTTTATACCACTTTATATGTGTGTGTGAGAGAGAATATGTTTGTGTTTGTCTGTACGTGTTTAAGGGATATCTTGGGGATAGATTGAGTGGTTTAACCCTCTCTACTAAATTAAAATGGTAAAAATATATATGTATATCTAAAAAAATTATAAATTTGCATAATTATTTCTATAAACATCCATAATTTCACAAAAAATATTATGTTATGCATAGTTAAATAATATGATTAAAATTATACATATTAATAGAGTTTTGGAAGAAAATTGGTATGCCTATATTTTCTAATCCAAGCCATTGGTTTCTTAGGCTGAACTTAATTCCAAACCAACCACATTATGAAAATAGGTTATTTTTAAAATAATGCATATGCGTTATACAACACAATATCCCACTCTAAATCATAAATTAAAACAATGCATAGAGATTTTATAATGGCTATGATTTACATAATATGTACACATTATGTTTAAGTGGCATGTTGACCTCATAATGAGTATAGTGTTATAAGGGATTTGAGCCATGTTGGTGACATGCCTTTATGCCTTTAAGAATCTAGGATTTACCTTGGGTATTATCCTTGGAATGATGGGAAGTTCCTAGGGATTTTCCCTAGGACATGTTACCTTGCATTTTCACTAGGATATGATTTTAAATTATAAATCATCCATGCTCTTGGCCTTGAAGCGTGTCTTAGTGTTGGCATGTTTACAGGCAGGTGTGCTTGTCATTGATGGCAAGATCAGAGTATGCAGCGAAGGAAAAACAGGGACAACGTAAGTTCATAAGAGAAAGTGCAGAGGTGCACGCAAAGTGCAAGAGTGTGCTTATTCATTTGATGGCAAATAGGTAGGCCAGGAAGCTCAGCAGCGCAGGGATAATGGCATGGAAAGATCAAAAGAGTAAACTCCATTTCATAGTTTCGAATACTAGAAGATTGAGAAGTCAAAAGTCGAGACTCTCCAACACAGGAGTCTCGAAGTCGCGAAATGAGAAACCCCGAAATCCCGAAATAAGCACATCTACCGAAGTTTCAGATACCAGGAGATGGAGGAGTCAAGATTCAAGACTCTTCATCATAGGAGTCCTGAAGTTGCGAAACCCAAAGTCGCAAACTACGAAATCGTGAAATATCAAAGACTCCATTTCAGAGTTTCGGATACTGGGAGTTGGAGGAGTCAAGAGTCAAGACTCTTCATCACAGGAGTCTCGAAGTCACGAAACCTGAAGTTGCGAGATGTCAAAGACTCCATACCGGAGGTTCGAATACCAAGAGTTGGAGATGTCAATGACTCTCACGATAGGAAGCCTGAAGTTGAGAATTTTAAAAAAATGAAATAGGCACATCAACAAAGAGTTTCGCGGACCGAGAAATAACTCCATTTCAGAGTCTCGAATACTGGGAGTTGAAGTGTTGAAACACTTCACCACAGAAGTGCCGAAATGCCAAATCGCTGAAATGAAAAACGATGAAATACCAAACCGTTGATCTGACTCCATTTCGAAGTTTCGGATACCGAGAGTTGAAGTGTCGAAACACTTCACCACAGAAGTGTCGAAATGCTGAATCGCTAAAATGTGAAACGATGAAATAGAAGACTGTTGATTTGACTCCATTTTGGAGTTCCGGATACCGGGAGTTGAAGTGTCAAAGAACTTCACCACAGGAGTGCTGAAATGTCGAAATACCGAAACACAAAATTGAGAAATGTAGTTTCGAATAAGGCTGTGGTCACAGCCAGTGGTCACATCTGCAGAAGATCGAAGAAAGAGTTAGTGCAACCAAGATCCATTTTGGGGATCATGACTGGGAGTGTCGAGCCACTTGATCACATGAATGTCGAATTGCTGAATGCCGAAATGCCGAAATATCTATGTAGCCGGTGGTCACCGCCAGTGGTCACGAAATTGGAAGGAGCTAGCATAGATAGGCTCCATTTCAAGGTTCGCACTGTAACTGCTAGAAACCACTGATGGTTTCTGCC